>JBBPOI010000638.1:0-11060 GCA_038091355.1 Phylloboletellus chloephorus
GTGAGGGTTCAACGTGGACGCACAGAGGCAGACATTGGACGGTCCAGGATGGGATTGACCAAGGAAGAAGGTGAAAGAGTGTTCCGGTGAGCCGCGCCAGTGTTTTAAAGCTATTATTCCCGTGGCATTCAACAGCTTGTTTTCTTTTATTCCAGCACCCTTCTGACAGATGCCATACGAGATCCCCAGGTACGCCACCAATGTATTCATGAACTGACGCTGACGGTCTATTCAGCTGTCTTGGGATAGTGTGCTCCCACAATTGAAAACGGATCCTCGATTCACAAGCTCACCCCTACCGAGAGATCAGCAGTTACACTTGTTCCATTCTCACATGAATCAGCTTCGTTCAAAGCATCTGAATAATCTGCATGCATTATTCAGTGCGCACACACCTTCTCTGGCAGCCTCCTTCTCTAATCTCCCACTTGAATCGATTGAGAAGGCATTGCCGGCCACCAAGCTGGGTTTTGATTCTCAGGACCTCGAGAAGGAGTTTGACAGATGGCAGCGGGAGAGGATCTATGAAGCAAGGAAGGCATTTGATGAGATGTTGACTGAAAATGCGTTCGTGGAGTTCTGGGGAAGGCTTGGGAAGCTGGGTGGCGAGGGTGTCGACGGGGGAGTGACTGCCGAGGATTTAGGGGAAGACGAGGGAGAAGGTTTTGGGGGGAAAGTTGACATGAAGGCTCTGGCTAGGAATGTCGACCTAGACGATATCGTGAAGGTGCTGAAGGTGAGAGGAATGGTGAATCACCGAGATTCTGCGTGTTGATTGTCTCCAGAGCGACAAGAGGTACATCGTGTTCGAGCATGTCCCAGACCAGAGAGAAAGGTGGATCCGAGTGTGTTGCTTCTCATGTTTACGGTGGGTCTGCTACTCATCATCGTTGTGCCGCAGGAATACTTGGCCGTGCTGTCTGCGCCAAAAGTGTCTGTTCATGTCTAACCACGCGCTGTCCTGGTCGAGGTACGCGTCTGCTGTAGCACGTGATAATGAAAATCAGTCACGTGCCAAGTGACACGTTAGTATGGTCCGCCTGGGAAAGTCTGTCAACGTGCAACTTCGTTCCGTGTTGTCGCTATTGCTGGTGTCTCAGCGATGCGTCTGTTCCGCTCGTTGCTTCTGACCCTCACAGTCCTCGCTTCGCACACACTGGCACAGGATGCGGGCGACATCCCAGCAGTCAGGCTCGAATACCAGGTGCGTGTCTCTCAGCATTCTCGTCTCCAACTCAACCGTGCGCAGAGTGATGTCGCACGTCTGCGCAAGATAGTCATCAACAGGTGAGCACCCCTTGTCCGCTAGGTGTATTGGTGTCTCATGCACTCTACAGTCTCTACTCAAATCGGTACGTGTCTTGTCTTCTTCCTTATGTCGTGGGCTTGACGTTGGGATTTCAGAGACGTATTTATCCGAGAGCTGATCTCGAATGCCAACGATGCCCTTGAGAGATTCCGTCTGACCGCTCTTATGGAGAAGGACATCCATGATGGTGTTTCCCCCTTGAACCTGACTATCAAGGCTGTAAAGAGCGAAGATGGTACTGGTGGTCGCATCATCATCACTGGTACGCGTCCTTCCATTCGTATCCTGGTTAACCTTAATGCATGTAGATGCCGGTATTGGGATGAGTGCGGAGGAACTGACAAGCAACCTGGTGCGTTGTCGATTGGATGTCACTGACAACCAAATAGGCTCACGTTGAACTCAGGGAACACTTGCGAAATCAGGGACTGCTGAATTTCTCGCCAAGGCGGACAGCATGGACACCACCGGCACTGGTAACTTAATTGGCGCCTTCGGTGTCGGGTTCTACAGTAGGTGTGTCACTCTCCACTTCACCTCTACGTGAGGTTCGAAGACCAATTATTCTAATCATCCATTCTAGCTTCCTCGTCGCCGACAAAGTCACAGTCGCGTCTATTCCTCCAAAGTCCTCCAAGCATCCCAACCCATCGCAGAATATCTTCAGTTCCTCCGCAGATGAGGGCAGTTTTGAGGTATATCCTGATCCCCGCGGAAATACTCTCGGACACGGCACGGAAATTACCCTTGAACTGAAAACTGACGCAAAACATTATTTGATCCCCGCCAATCTCATGAAGCTCATGTATGTGCTCTTCCCTGCAATGCGATGCATATCATCACTCTGAAATTTGTTCAAGTAACCAACACTCGGCCTTCTCTACCTCTTTCCCCATCTATCTCTGGAACGAAGTTCAGGAGGAAGTCCCTATAGAAGAGGAAGAAGCACGACAAGCCGATCCCGAGGCAAGAGCTGACGTAGAAGAGGCTGTCGTCGAGGAGGACAAAGAGTCTGAGCCCGCAGCGCCTAAGACAAAGAAGGTAATGGTGGGCAAGTGGGAGCACGTGAACTCTCAGCCTCCTCTTTGGATGCGGTACGTCCGTGCCAGTGCGGGTGAAAGGGACTCGATTTAATAACGGACACCAGGGATCCCAAGACTGTCTCAGACGAGGAGTATGGATTGTTGTACCAGGCCACCTTCAAGGACTTTCAAAAGCCTTTGACATGGACTCACTTCACTGGGGATTCTGGGGACGGTGTCTCCTTCCGCGCACTCATCTATGTTCCTTCTCGCCTGTGAGTTGGGAGTATGAACACGGACTCTTGATCATTGACACCTCCCTAGCTCTGATGATTTCCTCAATCAGCCACCTGATGCATCCGTCAACGACGTCAAATTGTTTGTAAAGCACGTATTCATCACTTCCGATCTTGGTGAACATGCTCTACCAAAGTGGGCTAGCTGGGTTAAGGTGATAGTTGATGGTACGCACCTACAGTTATCTCGCGATGGAAAACTGAATCAGTGAATCCGTTTGTAGCTGAGGATCTCCCGCTAAACGTATCTCGCGAGACATTGCAATCCAGCGCTTTCCTCAAACAGATCAAGAACCTCATCCTTCGTCGCCTCCTCCAGCTCTTTGGGAAGATAGCCGAGGAAGATGCGGAGAAGTTTAGCGAGATCACCAGAATATATAACACCGTTCTCAAGCTTGGCGCTGCGGATGATAGCAAGAACCGCGAGAAAATTGCCGCTCTGACGCGTTATACCACCAACCAGAGAAACGGTACCTCCTTCGATGATGTACGTGAATTGCGGTGAAACAGTGAAGGCCCCAGGACTAACCCACACGAAATTCTGAAGTACATCGAGAATAAAAAACAGGGCCAGAGCCAGATATTCTTCCTTGCTGACATGGGTAAATCTGTGGAATATCTTGCCGGCAGCGTTTTCGTTGAGAAGCTGCATGCGAGAGGCTATGAGGTCTTCCTTTTGAACGAGCCTTTGGACGAGATCTTGATACATAGCCTACAGAGATGGAAGTGAGTCTGGCTGTCGGTTTATGCGGTCTAGACGTTAACTTTGCACAGGGGCATTCAATTCCAAGATGTCGCAAAGGCTGGCCTCAAGTTTGGAGATGGTAAGCAGTAAATTTATTCCACACTTCAGCAATGATTGAGATTCGCCACAGACACCGAGGAGGAAGTGGAAACGATGGCGGCTTTGACAGAGAAATTTGCGCCTTTGCTCGATTGGCTGAAAATCCAAGCTGGCGAGAACGTGAGAGACGGTAAAACATTTATTCTCAAGCTGAAAGGTCTGTGCGCTGACGGCGAAACGCAGTTGTTATCTCTAACAGACTTGTGACGAGCCCATGCGCCGTCGTAGCGGACAGCTTTGGATTCACGGCCAATGTCCAGAAGCTGATGAGTGCGACGAACAGAGGTGCCAAGAACGACGCCATGCAAGAGATGATGAAAAAGCAGAAGGTACTCGAGATCAACCCTCGGTCGCCTCTGATTGAGGGGTTGCTCCGCCGGGTCGAGGTCCTGGAGGCGGATGGTGAAGCGAAGGACGAGGGCCTTGAGGCAGAGCTTGGGGAGGTTGCTTCGATTCTTATGGACGGAGCACTCGTGCGCTCAGGCTTTGATGTCGCGGACTCCAATCTGTAAGGGGTTTCACGATGGCATACTTGGTGGCGACTGACGAAGCGGCGCGTCAGGTTCCTGACTCGGGTCGATCGTGTGCTGAGGCGGTCACTGGGGGTGTCGGAGACTGCGCCGACGGACAGCACAGTGAAAGCTGCGCCGCCTGTCGATCCGTCGCTTCCGGAGGAGGTGTTGAGGTACGAAGAGGACGCGAAGACATGGGACGAGTTCATAAACGACGACGGATTCCAGCTGGAGGTGGAGGAGATTGACGCGGACGGGAACGTAGTGGTTGCACACGACGAGCTATGATATGATGTACGACGCCTGTGCAACTTGGACGGTTCAGCTCGAAATCGCGCCTGAGCATTGAAATAAGACATTGCCTCCTCGTACCCGACTAACTGTTTCAGCACTCGCCACCGTCGCGCGCAGCATGCCCCCGGTCAAGCCTGCTGCGTTCTCTCGTCTCCAGCTCGCCGCAGCCCTGCTGGGTGAGTCCCTCCCAGTCCTCTCTTGGAAAGCCCTGCCATCGACATACATCCAGAATACGACAACGACCCAGACAATCCCGATGTTCCCTACCGCTCCGCCCATCAGAGCGCCATCTTTGCCCACCTCCGTCGCCACGATCCCTTGAACAAGCCCCGCAGGAGCACCGACTATCTCGGTGTTCAGGTCCCTAGCGAGGTCGGAAGCGATCCAGCGTATAGAAGATCAAGGGCCTCCGTAGATGGCCTCCGCAACCCTTTCGGAGACGCCGATGATGAGGATGAGTCCGCAGGCGAGGACGGTGTGGAAGTCGACCTCACCTCCTGGGGGCTCGACGCGTTCATGGGAAAGGACAAGGCAAAAGGGAAGGGCAAAGGGAAGGCGAAATCTGACATACTTCCCAACCCACACTTCGATGGCCCAGCGCGCACCGTCCAGACCATCGCCGGTGATGCGCCGCGCAGCAGAAATGCCCGGTCTATGAGTGTTGGCGCCTTGAATGACTTTGGCGTAGGTGGGGCTTTTTTGGACGCTGAAAGCACTGGGCCCGATAGCCTTGGGCGTGTGCGCTCCTCCATGGACCTCGAACAGCTTCAGTCACCTCAACCACCGCTTCAGCGCCGGCGTGCCTCAACTCATGTACTCATCGAGACTCTTCCTGTGCAACCACCTCTCCATTCCGTCCCGTTCCCTTCTGTCTCGGTCTCAGGGCGGTCGTCTTCTCCTGGTCCAGAGGAAATTCTAAGACCAGGGTCCCGTGCGTCTCGCCTGGACCTGCAGACTGCCCACGCTCGCACACAATCTAATGCGAGCTTAGGTCCAAAGGCTTTGCTAAGTGATGTCCACAACGATGAAAATCCCAATCCATTTACTGTCCAACCTCCCTCTCCCGATCGCGCTTCTCGCTTCGACCCCAAGGCGAATCGAGGTCGGACCATGTCGAATGGATCGTTAGGTACCATGGCGTCGAAGAACGTACTCGCAGACGAGAATGTTTTCTCCGTTCGTCCTCCTTCTCCCTCCCGTTCCTCGCGGTTCGACCCCAAATCGCATGGTCGGACCTTGTCCGTCAACTCTATGGGCACGCGTATGCTTCTTGAAAACGATGTTGACGCCGAGTCACGACATGATCGACCGCTTTCTACGTTAGAACTACTCCGACCGAAAGTTCTTGTCATGCCAAGTCCCTTGCAAAGTGCTGCTCCCGCTCAACCCCCTCAGCCCGTTATAAGACCGCGTAACGATTTCCAGATATCTACCGACGGCCCCCCTCTTCCCCCGGCTGCCCGGACTGCCCGCCCGTCTATACCCCTTGCTTCTAACTCCTTCACCCCCAACCCTCGTGCCAACCTTTCGTTATCCCAGCTTGCTTTCCGAAACACGCTGGTTGTCGGTGGACAGAGAGATATTGCCTACTCGGATATCGATCGTCATCTTCCTCGTGCAGTTAAAGATGGGGAACAAGCACAGTTTGAGATTGAAGACGAAGAGTCTCCGATGCCCTTCTCTGTCCCCTTGCCATCTGATCCACCCACAGAGTTGGAGGTCAGACGACCCCCTGGTAAATTGTACGGTCGAAGCTTGATCGACAATCTAGAACATCGGAAACTGGAGATGAAACAGAGAGCTCGGTATGCCTGACCTCATTATGAGCAGTTTCCTACAGGCTCACTATATTTTATTTCACAGGACATTCCAGGGTGATGATCGACCTTCTATGATGGTCCGTGGACAGATCAGACGCTCAATCACCCTGATTGATCCTGGCCCCCCACCTACTTCACATAATCCCCACAACGGGGCGTTCGCGAGGCGAAACTCCATCACTGCCAGATTGCTCCTCGACACGAACGGCGGGAGACTTCCTATTCTCGGGGCCTCAGCTTCCACCGGGGATCTCCCTAAGAGCCGCTCCGTCTTTGGCGTCGACACATTATGGGATCGTGAAATGGAGAAGCTCAAGGAGATCGAGGCGCATGAACGGGCTGAGGCAGAGGAGCGCAGGAAACGCCAGCAGGAGGATGCAGAGCGACGTGGGCGAAAGAAGATTAAGAAGACGGCAAAGTCGAAAATGCCAGAAACAGTGTCAATGCCGCTGCAACCCGATGCGAGTCCTCAGGATGTTCCAGAATCTCGCGTGTCATCCGAGCCTCCTATGCTTCCAGCCATTCAGAAGCCTATTCTCGGGCGTGCACCACCAGCAGATGATGACACGCCAAGCGAAAGTGAAAGCGACGATGATGATGACGATGTTCCTTTGGGACAATCAATCGGTCGCACGATTGACAAAGTGGCTAATCATTGGGTAGCAGAATCGTCAGACGAGGACGAAGGGCCAAGACGCACAACCAGTGTTGGACTTCGCTACTCCACGTCTCCCGCTCCGCTAACACTGGCAAACGGCGAAGATGAAGATAGCGAGGAGGACCTTCCACTGACCGCGGCTGCCGAGCGGATCGCCAAGAGGGCATTACGAGCTCCAAGGCTCGTAGACGACGACGAAGACGAGGATAAGCCTCTCGCAGCGGTGCTCAGTGACTCGAAGCACTCACTTGGTCAGTCCAAGCTCTCCCTGCCAAATCTCAGCTTCAATAATCTCTCTGGTGAGCGCCCGTCCGCAAACAACGATGACGACGACGACGACGACGACGAGCAACCCCTTGGTCTCCGTGCCTCCCGCCTTCCTGCTACGGCTTCTCATGCCTCTCTTCCCTTCATGGATGGGGATGGCGGCGACGAAGACGACGACAAGCCACTTGCATTCCACCCCGAGCACCAGCGCAAGACGCAGTACCAGATGCTTGCCCAGGTGCAACAGCAGCAGCAAATGATGATGCAAGCTCAGATGCACAATAACTTCTACTTTGGCGCCCCGACGATGCTGGGCTCTGGATTCTTTGGACCGCCCATGAACGTGGGCATGGGCGTCCCTCCTGTGATGGGGATACCTATGCCTCCTCCCTCCCCACCCCCCGTGCATGATGCTGCTAAGTTTGGGCGCGTGGACAGATGGCGTCACGACGTCGCCGTCGAGGGCGAACGATAGCTTGGTACCTTATCAGTCGCTTTTACGCATGCTCATGCTGCTCACCGTTCCCTTCCTTGCGTTCTCTCCGTTACTGCTCACACTTGCCCGAACAAGATACTCGGCCTTTTTTGAAAAAAAAAAACGAAACACTAGAAATAAGTCACTCCTTTAATGTCCTTTGCGTACAGAAATACATCGGTAAAAATGTCCGGGTAGATCTATTCGAAATATACCGTGAAGCATTGGGACACGGATCCATGAATGAAGGTCGTTATTAAGTTGTTGCAAGGGTTATAATACGATGCATGGGGAGGGTGGAAATGGGTCTGAGCTCGGGAGATGGGAGTAGAACAGCCTGCAAACGACGGAAACGCGACACGACAGCAAAACAACAATAATGAAGGGAGGGAAACGTAAAACTCTCGAACACGATCTCATCATGTCTGTAGTCAGTATCGAGTGTGTATGAGCAGAGTAAGAGGGACGGGGGGACGACAGAGAAGGGATCATGACAGGTTCGTAATCCACAATCTGCGTTTCGGGACTGTGACGATCGAGACCTCTCGTCTTCCCATCTCCTCCTCTATCCGACGTTGTCTAGTGTCTTCGTCGATATCGTCGTCGTCATCATCCGTCTCGACAGAACGAGGGCCCTGGCTTGTGGAGACGTCGTCGTGGCCTGTGGGGCGGTAGGGGGGCTGGTGCAGATATGGTCCGCGACTGTCAGTGGGGAAAGGATATTGGTCCGTGCCTGTCATGGAGAGCGGGCGGGAGGTTGGTGTACCAGGGGAGGCGGCGGGGGGAGGGGGTGGGCCGCGCAGGCGCGCAACCAATGTAGTGAGAAGAGATTTACCCGGACGTCCATGCCACGCGAGCGCAGAGAGTGACATGTAAAAAATGACGGTCCAGAGGAGGAATACAGCAAAGATAGACATAGAGGCACGGAACCAGAGAGCAACGAGGGATAGGACGCAAAGTGCAAGAACAAGCATGTGGAAGAAGATACGGAGTGAGAGCTCAAACGGCGGTGGGAGCTCGTATGTGGTAGGGGGGAACGCAGGCGCTGGCATGAGCGCGCGAGTACTAAGCATGTCTGCGGTATTAGGAGTCGAGCTATTCGAAAGTCCCTGCGTTCTGCTGCCGTGATTGACAACGTAATCGAGCTCGTTCTGTTAATTTTGATGACCATCGTTCGTACGCATAGCGCAATGAAGGCGGCGGGAAAAGAATCGTCATCAAGTCAGCAACGTCAGGCCCCAATGAAAGATCATGCATACCACTGCATTTAGACTGCGCCGGCGATCAAGCCAATCGACATCCCCTAAACTACGAGGCACCACGGGCACACGCTGATAGATCTCAATGTTTGGAGATGCGAGGCCATTGATACTGGCCCTGCGAATGCGTGCAGGGCGGTTAACTACCTCGAAAGCTCGCTGAGGCCCAGCGGAGTGCATTGATTCGCTGTCAGTAGACACCCTTCCTTCCCGGCTCCGGCGACCAAGCCAGAAACTGGAGCCACCCCAGGAATGTAACCGTGCTCGTGGGGATGCAGGGGGTGAAGGGGGATACTGTGTTTGATGTGGAGCAGGATTCGATGCCAACTTCTCCGCTGTGTCCACAGAGTTGGCGCGAGATACAGCGGCCTCGGAGCGATCGACGACCTCCTTTAAAGCGCGAGGGCGAGGTCGTGCCGGTCCAAAGAATGAAAGAAGATAGAGAAAAGGTACGACGACATACAGTCCGACGACAAGTATGAGTCCTGCGATACCGTGTGCCGTCTGCAGTACGAGACTTGAGGCACCAGGTTTTCCCGTCACCATCGTGGATGTAACGGAGGTGAAGGAAGTGATGAGACCTGCGAGCCCCAAACCATATGCTGAGATAGCAATCAGCGAGGCTGAGTAGGCGAGGGAGATGTTACGCTCAGTTCGGCGTGTGACTTTTGCCGGTGGAAGTGCCAACCGTGTGAAGAGGATCGCAGGAAGGAGGAGGGCAATGGAGAGTGGAGCGGCAAGTTTGTGTACGAAAGAAACATCATAAGCTTCAAACGAGTGAGTGATGGTGGACGTGGCCAAGGGAACGCCGCTTGTCGAGGTTGTCGTAGGAGCCGCGTTGAGCTGGGTTGCACATTGAGTCATGTATTGAACGGTGACCCCTGCGCCATTGGCATTGAGACCGGTTTGAAGCTGCCCAGTGGGACCACCCCAGGAAGAATTGGAGGCGGTTATGACCCCGTTGTAAGCTCTGAGGATCCAGACTTCGTCAAGGTACTGGCCGTTCTCATCTTGTCCGCCAAATACGATAGTGTCTGCGGCTCCTTGCCGGTCATTGCCAACGAGTGCTTGGTTAAATGAATAAGCTACTGCACCCTCGCGAGGAGTAGGATAAGCAGGGATGCCGGCTGTGCCCGGATCACCTGCGGGGATAACTCTGCTCCAAGCGCCGGTTTCGGTGTCCAAGACTGCAACCTCGCCATTTTGGAGTCCCCCTTGATCGTCCCAGTAGGAAGAATCGAAAGTGCCGAGGATCAGGAAAACCTGTGAAGCAAAGGAGGAGGAGGCTGTGGAAGGGTTGAAGACTAGCGCACCGCCATATCGAGGGGCAGGACAGGGAGGGGGGGATATTTCAGAAGGAGAAAGACCGGCGTTGACAACGTAGGAATTGGGTTCGGCACAAGAGTCGTTGGAGTTGGCGACGGTATTGCATCCGGCGACGGAGACAATCGAGGAACCGAGGACGGCGGAAGCTTGGTTGACGCTATTGCCAGCAGTGTTGCTGATGGTTTGACTGGACCAGCTGCCGAAAGTGTTGTTGGTGGCGAGATTGGAGGAGAGAGTGCCTGTGATTTCGAACTGCCAGACCTGATTGAGAGGGAACATGGATTGACCATCAGTACCGCCGGACATGTAGAAGGTGGTGTTGGTGGAAGTGATGTCGGCGGGGGAGCGATAATCTCGGCCACCTGATGCGCTCCATCTTGGGGGGGGTGCACCGGGAGAGACGGTTACTTGAGACCAGAATTGGTTGATGTAGTCGTACTCCTGGTGGCGGGTGAGAGGAGAAGAGGAGAGGAAGGGAGAGGGGACGAACCCAGACATCGGACAATGGGAGACCATTGCTGTCTTTTCCACCGATGAGAAGATGGGCATGGCGACTGTGGAGGGGATGAAAGGGATGAGAATTGAGAGCGAAGGGAGACTGACTAGCTGGAGGAGAAGTCATCGCCGCTGATGGCCATGTATCTGGCGGGAGGGGGGGTCATGGGTAGATCTGACTGGGGGGCAGGAAGGGACCAGCCATTGGAGCTAAAGTCGATGCTGAGGGAGATGGTGAGTGGGGGAAGAGAACGGAGAGACGGACGGACAGAAAAGTCTGCGAGGTCGCGATGGCGCTGGAGGATTCGCCGCCGAATAGGACGAGGGTGCGTGAGGTGTCGTCGTAGCCGATGGAGGGATACTTGAGCGGGGGAGGGGAGGTGCCCTGGATGAGGTTGGTGACATTGAGCCACTGGAGAGGGGGGACGGGCATGTTGGTGGAGACGGACTGGGAAGCTGGGAGGATGGGGAGGGGGAGGGGGA
>JBBPOI010000639.1:0-11058 GCA_038091355.1 Phylloboletellus chloephorus
CCTCTTCGCCATCCCCAAAAAGGGTGCGCGTCCTGCCCGCCTCCCGACGCCCGACGCCCGCTGACCCCGCCCCACAGGTCGCCTCCACGATCGATGTCTGCAGCTCCTCTCTGGTGCGCCCACTCTCCTCTCTCCCCCTCCTCCTCACCCCATCCCCAGGCGCGGACATCCAGTTCCGCCGCTCCAACCGTCTCGACGTCTGCCTCGTCATGAACCACCCCATCGCCCTGTGCGCCCCCTCCGCCCCTCCCCCCCCTCTCCCCCTCTGACACGCGCACAGCGTGTTCCTCCCCGCCGCAGACATCCCCTCCTTCGTCGGCAACGGCAACGTCGACCTCGGCATCACCGGCCACGACGTCATCCTCGAAGCCAACATGCAGCACAATGTCACCCAGCTCCAGCCCCTCGCTTTCGGGAAATGCGCCCTCCAGGTCCAGGTCCCCGAGCGCGGCCCGATCAAGACAGTCCACGATCTCGCCGGAAAACGCATCGTCACCAGCTTCGAGGTCCTCGCCGGCGCCTACTTTGCCAAGCTCGACGATCAGCTCTCCCTCGTCGGCGATCAGAGGACAAAGATCCAGTATATCGGGGGAAGCGTCGAAGCTGCCTGCGCACTCGGCCTCGCGGACGGTATAGGTCAGTGACCACACCGCTTTCGTCGTGCGCTCATCGATCTCTGGGTCTAGTCGATCTCGTGGGTGCGTGATCGCGCAACGCTGTTACCACAGCACCAACCCTCATCTCAGAGTCCGGTGACACCATGCGCGCCGCTGGTCTGCACGCCATCGCAACCGTCCTGCAAACGGAAGCCGTCCTCATCAAGTCAAACACGCCGTCCCGCGACGACCACACGCCCCTCATCAATCTGATCGCAAGCCGCATCGCAGGCGTCGTAGCAGCCGACAAGTATGTCGTGTGCTCCTACAACGTCTCTCGCGACAATCTCCCCCGGGCGATCAAAATCACTCCCGGAAGAAGGGCCCCCACGATCAGTCCGTTGGAGAAGACGGACTGGGTCGATGTGAGCGCGATGGTGGAGAAGAGGATCTGTGCGAGGGTGATGGATGAGCTCGTCGAGATTGGCGCAGAGGATATCCTCGTCTACAATGTGGTCAATTGTCGAGTGTGAATAGACGGCTTGGTTCGAGGCCACCATGTCCGACTGCACCTTCAAGGCTCTCCTCGCGAAGCTCGTCAACACGCCCCGCGATTTCACTCCGCACGATCTCACACTCGCCCTCGAGCTCCTCTTCACCCCACATGTCGTCCCGCCCGCCCAGATCGGCGCATTCCTCGCCGCCATGCACATCCACCACATAGAGAGACGTCCCGAAATCCTCGTTGCAGCTGCCGACGTCCTCCGTGCCCGCGCACTCAAAGCTGCTGTCGAGGACGACGACATTGACTTTGTCGTCGACATCGTCGGCACCGGTGGCGACGGGCACAACACATTCAACGTCAGCACCGCAGCCGCCGTCGTTGCAGCCGGCGCGGGCGCCCGAGTCGTCAAGGTGAGCGACCTTCCGTTCTCGTACCCGCCGCGCGTCCAGTCTCACTCTCGCTCATCACACAGCACGGAAGCAGAGCGTCCACGTCCACGTCGGGCTCCGCAGACCTACTCCAATCTCTCGACTGTCTCTTCGTCGCGCCAACGGCCGGCATCCCCATGAAGATCGCCCGCATGCCATTCACCTTCATCCTCGCGCCCCATTACCACCCCTCGCTGGCCATGATTGCGCCCCATCGCAAAGCCCTTCCCTTCCGCACGCTCTTCAACGTTCTCGGTCCGCTCATCAACCCCGCATACCCCAGGGGCATGGTCCTCGGCGTCGCCGAGCGCGAGCTTGGCCTTCCATTTGCCAACTCCCTCCGTGACGGCGGCGTCGTGCGCGCGCTGGTCGTGTGCGGCGCCGAGGGCCTCGATGAGCTTAGCTGTGCCGGGCACACCTGGGCCTGGGAGCTCAAAGACGGGCACATCACGGAGACCCTGCTTCACCCCACTCAATTCGGGCTGAGCACCCACCCGCTCTCCGCCGTCGCGGGCGGGAGGAGTGCGTCTGAGAACGCGGAGACGTTCACGACCCTCTTGACGTCCGGATCGGACATACCCGAGCGTTTGCTCCCTGTGCTGGACTTCGTGCTCATGAACGCGGCGGCGCTTTTGGTCGTCGCCGGGGTTGCAACGGAGTATACGGATGGGGTGCGGTTGGCAAGAAAGAGCGTGACGTCCGGTTCGGCCTGGAGGGCGCTGGAGTCATTCCGCGAAGCTGGGCGAACGGCGATGGCGAGCCAAGGAACGTAAAACCAGTGTTTCGAACTAGCTTGTAAGTGTCGGTGTGTATGCATTATCTTTGGGTGGTGCCGGCCGGCCCACGCTTGACTGCTCAGATGTTTAGGCTTTGGACCAAACAGGTTTCCTCTGTCTGCATGCGCGCATGTCGCAGGCCCTTGTTTCGAGTGCGTAATCTCATCGAACCGACGGGGCAGATGTACCTTGGTACCATATGCACGGGTCACCCATGATGGCATGGGTGTTTCTGTGGAGATGGCCCTGAGACGTTACCATATATCTTCCCCTGCCGTCCCTTCCCTCCCTTCCAACTAGAGTCCTCCGAGTTATGTTATTCTTGCTGACAGACTCCAACAGGGGTTATAGTCCATCATGCTCAACTCTCGACGTTCCAGGTCACTGTCGGTGTTGATCGTGGTAGATACAGTGCACGCAAGCTCCACAACAAATCCGTTGGATCCTGACCGCACTTCAGGATACCCACCATGTATCAAGTAGGGTGGGTGTCTGACTTCTGGATATGTCCACTCGTGACATTCGCGGAACGACAGGTATTGTGTCGGGTTGTTCTTCATCTCTCCTCTCGGAGACCTGGTCCGGGGTCGTCAGTTGATCATGACGCTTGTGGGCATCACGACGTGCCTTTCTGTAGGCTTTGTTCTCTCACAGAGCTTCGTCGTCTTCCGCGCGCTCGCTGTCCTCCTTGGCGTGTTCACCTCAAATCCTCATCCCAGACCAGCTGCCAAAGTACCCACACCTCACCTTCAGATCCTGAAAATGATGGTCCTGTATCCCGTCGCCGAATCGAGGCTCGTCCAGGCAGCGCTCGTTAACGTCGGTTCTGCCGCGTGTTGGTTCAACTTCTGGGTGACCCTCACTTCTCTGCTGAGCGACGAGCCTTTTCATTTCTCGACGTGGGTCCCTACTACGCGGGCGGTGTGCGCCGCTTCTCCCTCCCACGAACGTTCATGTTGGGTCTCGTTGTTGTGTAGGGTGTACGTCGACCGGCGGTGGTGCATGGATCTCATTGCTCGTCGCCACCCTCTGCCTACCTATTGGTCCTGCAGAGTGTCGAGACGGCGGCCGGGGGGACGAACATCGCGGCCATCACCTCGTGTGCTTCGGCAACGATGCGTTCAGGCAGGCGCAGACAGTCGCGTTGCAGACCATCGTGTTCAGGTGAGCACTCTCTCGCGGCGTCCAAGACGCGTCGTTTGACGTGCGCGCGCGCGTCCCCGCTTCCCCTCCCACTTACGGCATTTCCGAAGAGGCCATTGCGCGCTTGTACGCCGTCCTCACGCTTTCTGTGCGTTGGCAGCCACGTTCTCGTTCTCCCCGACCCGTGTTCTCATGCTGACTGTCGAATCGGGGATTTTTCTTTTCTTTTCTTTTTATGTAATTTGTTTTATTTATTTATTTTCGACACCTCTTCACTGGACAGGTCGTTCGGTGTCTTCCTGCAGTAAGGATGGCGCGCCGCGTCGGCGCTCTCGATGGGTCTATACGGATGGCAGCTACTCGTCCTGTTTGTGCGGGGGACCGAACTGTGGACCGTATGTCTGGCTTGGATTCGAGCGCGGTGGCGGGGGTTTTTCGGCGACGGGGAGCCGACGCGAGCGTGGGTGGATGAGCGGACCCGGGGGCGCGCACTCAGTGGACGCCCGGAAGGTCTCGCTGTTCCGACATCACTTTTGTTAGGGACCGCATTTCTCCGGGTCCCGTGACTCAAACATGTGAGTACGTTCATTGTATTCCCGCCGAAGCATTCCTCACACGCATACAACCTCTAGACTGCTTCTCTGCAGGTAGAAATCAATACATAAGCTATCGTTGCCCCAACGCTGAGACCGTTTTTCTACGGTTCAGCAACTTTCAGGAGAGATCAGTGATGTATGTGCGATGGGAGAGACATGGATGTGCATGCGTGCATTCGTTCGTCGGTCGTACGAGCCTACCTACGCCTACATGCATGTGCTTGGCGCTCGTTCGTAGGCTAGGGGCTCAGCGGGGTATGCGAATGGGTTGGCCATGCCTGTCCCAGGCTCGCCGATTCGAATGTCAGAAAAAAAAAACGCCGAGCCTCTAAAACATGGATGTCTCGAGTCGACGCGCAAGGTGCCACGACGCACGAAGAAGAAAAGATCGCGGGAACGAAGAACGAAGAAGAAACGAGAGGGCAGACCGTTGGAGCGAGTTCGAGATCGATCTATTTTCGAAGGCGACTGTCGCGATGGTGTTCACGTCTCTCGCTCTCCGAAGCTCACTCAGCACGAGGCGTTCAAGTTTTGAGGACCTGGGACCTGGAGAGCAGGGACGCGTCGGTGCAGCATAGGGGAATTGAGAGAGATGAGAAGAGATGAGAATTGTAGGGCAGGGCTACTGGTACATACGCAGGATAGGTGTGGAACGAGCAGCGTATAGGAATTTGTGGCGGGTCAATTAATGCTTGAACAAGCGCCGATAGAAAATGCGATGGAGACAAGCGTCGGTTCCTAGGTGTGCCTTCGGGCACTATGGGCAGTCAATCGCAGGGTCCCTTGCGGGATTTGAAGCGATCGTACAACTCGCCAACAGAGTGCCAAGCACAGCAACAAACTAGGTCACAGCCCATCGAGAACTCTCGTGTAGCAGACCCAGCGGACATTCGACGCCCAGCGTCAAGACACAGGCCTGTCACCGGCTTTTTCTGGCACGCGTGGTCAGCCTTTTGATGGCAAGCATGTTGACTTTTTATTGATGGAAAAAAGACAAGACCCCGAAAATGGCAGCGGGTAAGTCCGTGGACATGTCACATGGATGTCCGGATATGGATACAGGATGGACCTGGAATATGGCTATAGCTAGTCGAGTGAATTGCATGGGTGGCCGATTTAACCTTGTTTTTACTCCATGTCACCCGTTCCCAGACAGCGACAATGAGCTCTGCGGACACCTCCACCCTCCCCTCCCCCGCAGAACTCCAGAACTTGGGCATTCTCTTCACTGGCTTCGTGGCTGCAACCGTCCTCTACGGCCTCACCTTCTTTCGTATGTTATCGCGCCTCTTCTCCCCTGCGGCAGACATGAACGCGCATCTGCAGAAACATTCATCTACTACACACGATACCCAAGGGACTCCCAATGGATAAAATACCTCGTATGTGGTCCTCCTTTACCCCTGTCTGTGAATCTCCCTCAAACAACAACTCATCAGGTTGCGACGCTCTGGTGCGTGTTATCACATATTACGTCATATGCCATTTCCCTCAATCGCTCCCAGTACATTGGATACAGCAGCATCAGCTCTAGGTACGTCTCCCAATCCTCCAAAATCGTTTGTCTCACCTCAATTCCTCAGTCTCTGAAGTGTATGTTCCCTCTCATGCTCCGCTGACCCTTGCTCACTCCTCCTCAAGACTATACTATTATATGATCGTCATGTTTGATGCCAACATAGACATCTTATGCGCAACGACGTGAGTATTCAACCCCCCCGTCCGTGCAGCAGGCTTATGTATCCCTCCAGTACGTTCTGCGTAGGTCTGACGCATTTCTGTCAGGGTTCCGTCGCTGACTATTTCGGGCTGGTCTCAAGGTTCAATATATGCTATCCGTGTGTAATCTCCATTTCTAAAGCACCCCTCTTACCGACGCAGCTGTCGTGGAACAGGTCCTTCTCACGTTTATTTCACATCTGTGAGCAACGTGTGTATTGGCTGTGCTTCCATTTTGATTTCTTTGGTTGCAGTTTCTTCGCCCTCCGTGTTTTCCAAGGTTGTCGACCCATTGACATGTCGCCTACAAGTGCTGACAAGCTCATCCTAGTCACCGGAGGCTCCCAGCTGGTTACCTCGGTAGTTGTACGTCTTATCCCCGGTTTTCCTCGTTCGATACATATCAGTGACTTGACTCAAAAGATTTTTCTGTCATTCATCGCATTGGGTACGCCATCCTTATTCCCAATTGTCTTCAACTTTGCTTGACGTGACAGGTCATCGACAGTCTTTGGATTGAGTAAGCCCCTGAAATAACGTCCCCCCCTCTGCTGACCAACCCTCCTCCAAAAATAGCTTCCTCAGGGCAAATGTCGGTTATTCACCATCACGACACTTACACATTGCTGATCCATCCGGTGGTTATCAGGTCTGGACAGCGTGTCCTCCCGGAATTCGGTTCTCCAGAGATGGAGGTACGTGTTTCTCTAGGAGACCAGAGTAATCAATCTTACCATATCTGACAGATCGTTGCTGCGATAAGTCAACTCACTGCGGTTATAGCGGATGTGTTTGTTTTTTTTGCCATGTGTTGCTCGCTGCGTCGAGCACGGTATCCGGAGTTGGTGGTGTAAGTTTGAATTTCTTTCTTTTGGGTTCTTCTGACCCTATTTGTCCTGTAGACCAGAAGGGCTGTTCGCGAATATCGTCACGCTACTTGTTCGTCGAGGGTTGGCATTCACGTGCGTGCCCTTACGATCTTAATGAGCGTGCATTTCTTGAGAGGTGCTATTCAACTAGCGTCGTTCAATTAGCATACCTCGGCGTTGTGAGTATCGGTTCTGCACTTTCAGGCCGCTGATTCCTGACAGCGTGATGGGCCTCTTAGTTTGTAGCTGCTCCAGCAAAGCAATTTTGGATACCGTTGCAAATGATCGCGAGCAAGCGTATGCGACTTTCCTCACCTCTGTAGTCACGCTGACGATTTTCAAGTCTATGTCAACACCTTGCTTGGACTGTACGTCCTCTTCGTGATCCTTTGCCTGTCCGTCGGCTGACATGATCCAATGCAGTCTCAACTCGCGCGAGCTCAACCACGGCCGAGGCTTCAACGAAGAAGACTCCCACCTCCATCGTAAAGCGACCGACAATTGGCGACTGCAAAGTTCGATCAGGTTTCACATCCCTGATGCTGTGAGCCCGTTCATCCCGTCGAGTCTTTTCATTCCTATTGAGCGATGGGTGTGTGCCGTAGACGACTCCGTCCGTCAGCTGCAACACTCAGCCAAACGATATCGAGCTCGAGGGCCCCGAGATAGAGTCGAGGAAGAGGCATCCGGACGAGTACGGGGGCAGTTTTTCTTGTCCCGTGTTCGTCGACGCGGCGTTCGCGAAGAACGAGTACGGCCAGGTGTCCACGCGGTCGACGCAGTCGCAAGTCATTCTCTCTCATCCTCATCCCCACGTCTCTCGTGTGGTTGGAATACGAAGGTGCGATTGTTTTGCCCCTATGCCGTCCGTAAACCCGACCCTTCCTCGTTTTCGAGTGTAAGCAGGTGAATGAATGAAACATGAGGTGGAGAAAAATGCTATGATATGAAGTAAAAGAGCAAGCTATGGTACGAAGCATATGACGTGAAATGTTTAGACTATAAGAGTTGAATGGCGTAACCGTCGAAGGTCACCGTGGAGAGGGGCTTGTGATGTAAGTCAGGATTTTCACGATCAGCTTTTAGATTTGATATCTCAGCTGCTCGTAGAAAGGACGTGGATATTCAGGCCCTCTGGTGCGTGTGCTGGAAACATCTGACCGTGACATTGTGACCCCATTTTGATTTCTCAGAGCCCCATTTCCCTGTCAGCATGCAGCACAAGTGATGCACACTCACCAGTCGAAATGACTGACATCACGGGAATGAAAACATGACGAAGTCCCCTTCGCTCAGTTCCAGGACAAGACCCGGTGGTTCCACCAAAGCCAGCCCTTGGAATTGTTATGCTTGGTACATATGTACATACATCAATCAGGACAGACTCGACAACTTTTCTTTTCATTTGCATTATCTTGTAATCTTATCTTGTCTAGTCTTCCCTGCACCTCATAGATATCCTTCTTTTCTTTGTTGTTTCCTCAGGTTTTTCATTTCTGTTGATTGAAAAGCTATTGTATATGTCAAGATATCCATGCAGCAGTGGTAGTGTGTGCTGCCAAAGTTCAGTTCAGTTCACCTCAGTTTGGGGCTCTCTTAGGTTGAACCTGAGTATATGTAGTGGATTGCAATTCTTGCAACACTTGAATTGTTTGATGAATATCTGAAGAATGGTTGACTCTAGATTCTCTAACCCTAATATCATTAGAAAGTCCTGATCAGGGGCTTTCTGGTGATATATATACATAATTATCATTATTAGGGTTTAATAGTCTGTTACATGAAACTAATTGGTCAAGTATACCTGAGCACATTATGGCAAAGTGAGGTACAACCACAGCCACAACATAAGATCTATGGACAAGCAGGCAAGGTGGATCTCATGCTTCATTCTTTCAAGCTCACTGTTAGAAATGGTATTTTCTACACAGTTGCTCACACTCCTAAGCATCCCTATTCTTTTGGCTATATTCCAAGGTATTCCCCAAGGAGGGTTATTCATATAATCCAAGGTTTACCAATAGAAGGGGATAACTTATATCCCTCCCCCTTCTATCACCCTCCTTGTATTCACCTATGACATCACGAATTGACATTAGATCTTACCTTCGCCAGAGCTAGGTCATATGACGATCTGAACTCTGTTCCTTTTCTACATTTACCTTCTATGACATCATTTATGATGTCACTGTTAGGAACACAGGACTCAACGTCCGCCCTCTGGCTTGCAGGGACTATTTTCCTCTTATTTTATTTCCTTCTCCTTAATATTCTACAGACATTTCTTCGCTTTACTTATTTTTCTTGGGTCATTGTGACAGACTAGGTCACATGACTCAACACGTGACATGACATCACATGATGTCACACTTGTGACGTGACACGTCACACTATGTCACACTTGTCACATGTGATGTGACATGTCACATGTCACACCCTGTCACACAGTCACGTGTAATGTCACGTGATGTGACACCATGTCACATTTGGGCTTACTAATATTCTTATTCATAGAACCCTTAGCCCAGGTTCTAGACCATGGACATCAGGCAAGCACATGTTGATGCATGCGTAAGTCTAGGTGCCTGCCTCATGTGTAAGGCTAGATGCCTCATGCATAGGCTAGACCTCTTAATTATATCTCCATGACATCACTATGGTGTCATGTACTATTATTGTTATCTTTAGGGCAGAGGGTTGGCAGGCACAGCCACCCTAGGAATGTATTTAAGTAGGGACAGCTGTGGGTTGAACCCCAGCTTTACAATTTGATGGCTTAGCCTGTTAATGCGTATGTGAGTCTCCCTGGTGACCAGGATTAGGTCCTAGCACAGTGGGTGACTCCCCTAACAGTCTGCTGGGCCCAAGCATAAGGGGACGAGGGTTATGTGCACCTGACGCACACAGGTATAGCATCTGCTGAAATGCTAGTTTATGCGCCCGTCCAGCGCTTCTGAGTTGGATAACGTTGCTGTCCCCACATAGAGCACTAGTGTTACAGTTTTCTTTCACTTTCTGTCTTCACATTTAGTTTCCTATTTCTTTTCGACGGTTCTTTAGCCAGATCTCAGATACGTCCAGGTACGATCGAGATCTTAAACCTTTTTCTCCTACATGTTTCAGTAAGGGTTTCATCCCTTGCTTCTTCTTTTCATTGTTAGAAACACAAAGCTTGAGCTGCTGTGCGCTCGCTTTTAGCCCCTGTCTGGGTGGTCAATATTTATTTTCATTATATTTATGAAGTTGAGCTGCTGAGCGCTCCTTCAATAAAAACTCATTTTCCAGTCACGTGACTGTGGGAATTATCTATCCGTTCACCCTTTCATCTCTTCACACCTTCACGTTTTCACATCTTCACATATTTCACCATTTCACATAATCACATCAAACCTTGTAGCATAGATAACAAGTATAGCAAGTGAATAGCAATATTCGCTCTTATCATAGGTAGTATTAGTAATACGCTGCGCAGTGCACACGGACCATGTAGCTAAAGTATATAAGAGTGAATGAAAGTGCCCCAAGAACTCTAGTCAAGTTCTTGTGGGTTTACGCCTACTTCTTGGTTCGATCCTATATTCTTTTACTCGTTGAGGTATAGTGTGAGCACCCAGGGTCTTTATTAGATTCTAGGGTCGCCACATTCATCTCCGTCTTCGCGTTACTAATCCTTCTACCACATTCTATGATCTTCCTTGATTAGTAACGCTACTGTTATCTTGGTCCGTGCACAGCTTACCTTAGTATAAATACTGGAGCTGCCTGTACATAATTCCTCATTCTTGATCTATGCAATACAAGCATAATTTCTTGCAATCCTTCGGTCAGTATCGAAGCCCTTCGACCCCAGGACGCTCCCAAAGCTCCTTGATCTCGCACCAAGGCTCTCCAAGCCTTCGACCTTCGTACCAAGGCTTGTCGAGCCTTCGCCCTCAATCTTCCTTAGTTACTGTACCCTAGCGGACATCGGTCTCTTCGTGAGTATCGCCCGTCTAGAGTCAGCCTTTCTGCGTCGAAGATAGCAGGAAACGCTTCGCGTAACAAAAGATCAAGAATCTCCACTATCCCTCCTATCTAGGAGTAGGACTGACTCGTCAAAACGAGTACCCCAAAAGGATATCGCTTTAGCTACGGCTTGAGATCCGACGACGAAGAACCAGAAACCCAACCTACTATTGCAACACCCAGTAACCTCGCTCCATCTTGAAATTTGAGCTCATTTACGTCGCAATCCTCTAGCAGTCTTAGACCTTCGAGGCGACCACTCACCAGTCAAACCCAAGCACCATCGCCAAGTTCTAGCTCGTCGTCAATAACAACCCCTAGTCCTTCACCACAGACCATGTCTTCCAAAAGTGAACTGAAGGCGGCTCTCCCCGCAGACTTCTCCAGAAAACCCCAAGATGCCTCTCATTGGATCAAGGCA
>JBBPOI010000640.1:0-11013 GCA_038091355.1 Phylloboletellus chloephorus
GTGCATACCTACAACCTGATGTGGTCACTAGGACTTAGCACAGCCATATAAGACCATTGAGGCAACCTACGACCTCACTCGGCCACCACGACATCACGCAGCCACCTACTCCGACTTGTGCAGCCATCCACTGACTCATGCAACCACCTAGCACTCTCTTCAACCTTGTGTTTGCTCTACAACCTGTCATAATGACACTAGGCCTCACAAGATTATCTCTGACAGCCTATGACCTCACTCGGCTGCCATTACATCATGCAGCCACCTACGACCTGACATGGCCAACCACGATATAGTGCAGCCACTCCGACATCACGCGGGCACTCCATGATGCAACTCGCTCATGAACAATGTATCTTGGCCATCTACAACCTACTGCAAAAACCCAGCACTCAGCAGTTGCTTTATAGCTTCTACTCCCTGCCATAATCCTTGCGCAGTCACCCCGACCTGACCCACCAACTTGTGCAGCCAGGTGCACTGCCGCCGGCCATGGATGAGATCGAATCAGACCTTGTAGATATCACGCAGTACTTGTCATTACAAAAACAAAAATGTCACGTGCTATTGAATATCACGTGTGTGGAAAAAGGTCACATGCCCACGGCATGCTTCGGCATGCAGTCAGAGCTGTCTGAGATTAAATTTCAGCGGCGATAATTTTATTTTCAGTGCTGCTTTCAGAGCGCTTTCACCGCCGCTCTGAAGTGAATAATAGGCAAATAATAGTTTCATTATTCACACCCTTAACACCACTATTGCACTGTTGCAACTTAAGAGTCCACTGTGATTCAAACAATCTAACAGGTGAGCTTTCACTGATTCTAGCTTTTCATTCTTACTGCTTTACTCCCATAATATTGGAGGGGAAGTGTTGCTGCCCAATAGCACATTTGCTACGCTTTTTTGCTTACATAGGCATCAAACATCGCACAGTCTTCAAAGTGACTGCACAATGCTGCAATTCTGATGAGCACACATTTCACTGGTTCATAGATACTATTCAAATAGATGCTATACCATCACATTAGGTTCATGGCATCTGAGGCAGAGTGTTGAGTCAAAGAGCATCCTCACTATGCTTTTCAGCTTACATAATTGTTCCTAATCATGTTTCCATGTGACTGGAAATGAGAATCACAGCACTGAAGGTGAAGTTGGTATACATTGGTGCATGAATGAGCCAGAAGGAGAAGATGAGGGCATGCACAAATAGATTGGCACACAAGTCAGGGGCAAGAAGACAGGTCAGAAAAGCCTATAGAAGGTGTCAGAGGATCCCTGGATGAGTGTGTTGGAATAGGAGAGTAAGTGCATGAGTTAGTCGACATCTGAGTGAGAGTGTGAGAATAGAGGGACCGAGTGGCTGAGTGCAGAGAACTTACTGTAACGAGTCCTAAGACAAGTTCCACAGGGACTCCACTACTACACTAAAAGGGCGTACTAAACCCTAATAGCGATGATACAAAGTGCAAGCCTTTACAGTAGGCTGCAGACTGGCAAGGAGAAAAGAGAAGAGAAAGAGTCAGTCACTAACACCGAAGTGCTAGCAAGGGACCCTGAAAGACTACAACTATCTAAGGTCACACTCACATCCTAGTTACTACTCAATGGACTTGATGCCGAAGCAAACAAGTGGATTAAGCTGGGGATTTTACTATGATACATGACTCTTTATATACCCCAAGCCAATGCGCATGGACCAAGCTGTGCATGGGAAATAGAAGTTACTAATTAGGACATCTGTCAACGATGTGTGAATAAGAAGTATAATAGAAGTGGTAATTAAGAAGGCGTGTATGCCTCATGTTATTAATAAGCAGAGATTAAAAACACATGATAGGTCACGTGACATGCTTATATAATAGCTAAGTATTATATGAGGTCGAGCGTTCAATCCCGACCAAGTCCAACTGTTTATGTTTTTACTAGGGGAGCGTCTTTTGGCCTAGGAATTGCAAAGGTGTTTATAACACTTACAGAAGGAATCAAAGGATGGTACTGTATGTGCTAGGATGTGGAAGCAACCAATAGAATGATAGAGAAGTAACTGATGGATTAGAAAACCGAGAAATAGGGATGAAAGTGAGCAGATTATAGGGGGTGTGGCAACACTAGAGTCTAATAAAGACCCTGCATGCTCACTGTTACAATTTTCCTTCATCTTTATCCTTAATACTTAATTTCTTATTTCTCTCCTTCAGTTTTACTTAGCAGATCTTAAATACATCCAGATACAATCGATCTTATAACTTTAACTCTTACATGTTTCAGAGAGGGTTTTACCCCTTACTTTTCTTACACATTTCAGAAAGGATTTCATCTCTTGTTTCTCTTTTTACTTTTCGTTTCTATGTTATAAATTGTTCTACCACATTCCATGACCTTCTATGATTAGTAACATTCTTTTCTTGCCTTGGTCTGTGCACAGCTTTCTTTCATATAAATACTAGAGCTACTTGTACATAGTTCCCTATTTACCAAGCCTTCGATATTGATACCAGAGCTCCTCAAGCCCTTGCTCCTGATTCTTTCCTCCTTTACTGAGTACTAGCAGATGTCGGTCTCTTCGTGAGTACTGCCTGTCTAGTCTCAGAGCTTATACATTAAATTTGTGAGGATAAATCCACAAGAACTTGACTAAAGTTCTTGGGCGCTTTCATTCATCTTTATATACTATAGCTACATGGTCCGTGCACATTGCGCAGCATATTACTAATACTATCTATGATAAGAGCAATTATTGCTATTCACTTGCTATTCTTGCTATCTATACTACAGAGTTTAATGTGATTATGTAAAATGGTGAAATATGTGAAGGTGTGATATTGTGAAGAGGTGAAGGGGTGAAGGAATAAGTTATTTCCACAGTCACATGCAAGTTCCCATGGTCATGTGATTGGAAAAGTAATATTTTACTAAAGGAGCACACAGCAGCTCAATTTCATAAATATAATGAAATAAATATTATCCATCAAGACAGGAGCTAAAAGTGAGCGCACAGCAGCTCAAGCTGTTGTGTTTCTAACACTACCCCCCTTCTAGGGATCAACTTCTAGGTGAGACCAAATCTGTCTTGCTGTGGTCATATTGTCATAGGGTTTAAATAATGATGTAAAGTCTGATACTGCCATCCTAAGTTTTCGGGATGCTGATGGAAATCACTTATAAAAATCATGGATTGCCTCCTTTGCTGAGGCAAGACGACTCTCCATCTCCCAAGTCTGGTTTTCTTCATTTTAGCCCTTTCAATGGACTAAAAATTTCAGTTTGTTTCGTTTTAAACGAGAATCAATGACATAGTCAACCTTGTATTCTACCTCACCATCTTCGGTTACTTAAACCGGCATAGATTTAACTACCAGTTGCCCTGTCAACTGTTCCTTATAGGGCTTCACTCGTGAAATATTCACCACCAGGTGGATCTTCATGGATGACTTCAGCAGCTTCAACTTTACTGTGTTTGTTCTAATCATTTCTAGTACTTGATAGGAGCCCAACCATTTTTTCGTGAGTTTCTGAGACTCTCTCGGTAATTTAAGATTCTCCATTGATAATTACACCTGGCTACTGACTTCATAAATAGGGGCTAGAGAGCAATGTTTATCTGCCTGCTCTCTCATTTGGCGCTGAGCTTTTTCTAAGCTTTGCTTGACTTGCTCTAAAGTCTCGTCAAAGCCTTTTGCAAACTCTGTAGCCACTGGGACCTTGGCCTCAAAGGATTCAATTTCCATTCGTGGCATGAAAGATCAAGTGATCTGGAAAGGGGGCTTAGGAGCCCATAGCACTATGAACTTGATTGTTATATGAGAACTGTGCTAGCACCAGCCAATCCAACCACTCATCCTGCTTTTTGGCAGTATAAAGTCTTGAGTATTGTTGGAGGTCTCGATTAAGACGCTCCGTCTGCCTGTCTGTTTGCGGATGAAAAGTGGTGGACATTTTGAGGTCAATGTCCAGCATTAGACCTAGGTCCTTCATGATCTGAGCTGAAAACTATGGCCCTCAATCAGAAATAATGAATCTAGGAAGTCCATGATGCTTCTAAACATGATTCTGATATAATTTAGATGTTCCTAATGATGGAATAGTTTTAGTCATTGAAATAAATGCTGCTTCTTTATAGTGTAACAAATCCAAGGACTTGTCCACAGGGACTCCACTACCACACTAAAGGGGCGTACTAAACCCCAATAGTGAATTTACAAAGTGCAAGCCTTTACAGTAGGCTGCAGACTGGCAAGGAGAGAACGAAGGGGGAAAGGATCAGTTGCCAACACCGAAGTGCTAGCAAGGGGCCCTGAAGAGCTACTACTAACTAAGTCACACTCACACCAACTAGCTATGCCCAATGGACTTGATGCCGAAGCAAACAAGTGGATTAAGCTGGGTATTTAGCTATGATACATGGTCCTTTATATACCCCAGACTACTGCGCACGGACCAAGCTGTGCGTGGGAAATAGAAGGTACTAATTAGAATACATGTCAAATGTGTGTGAATTAGAAGTGTAAATAGAAGCAGTGATTAAGGAGGCTGTATGCCTCATGTGATTAATAAAGCGGAGATTAAAACACGTGTTAGGTCACGTGACATGCTTATGTAATAGCTAAGTATTATGCCAGGTTGAGCGTTCGATCCTGGGCAAGTCCAACTCTTTTTACTATAGGAGTGTTTCATATAGGGGATGCAATGCATTTATAACATTACCCCCCTTTTTAAGACTCGAATTCCAGTCGAGTACAGGACTCCGGGCCTTCCGTCATATTTTCTAAGGGCTTAAATAGAAGTGAAAACTCGAGCATTGAGAGACCTCTAAGTTTCCTGGGAGCTGAAGGGTTTTGTGCTTGGAACTGTTTAATGATATCTGGCGCATTACGAAGGTTTGCTTCTGGTTCCCAGGTTCTATCAGTCTCGTCCCATCCCTTCCAATGTACAAGATATTCGATTTTTCCTTTTGAGAGTCTGGAGATGACAATGTAATCTGTTACAGGTGGTAACATTTCTATGCATTTCCTTTATTTTTCTGTTATTTTATTGACATTTTATGCACTATGCACAAACCGTCGACGGTTTGTGCACCACTATGCTTTTACTTATTATTTTACAGATCTGGGATCTTCCCAGGATGTCCCCATGCACAGATCAGGGATCGTCCCTGGATCTGCCCGCACAGCCTTCTATTTCATCTCCGTGCTGTGTGGGGCTATGCTTTTCATTTACCGAGATCTCGGTGAGATCTCATACATGTGTTTACCTTATGCCTTTCATTTCCGTTCAGGCTGTGGCACAGCACCAAGGCTGTTCTGCCACCGCCTCATGCATCACGCCTGTATTTAATCTCCGTCCACAGCCTTGAAGGCTGTACTTCCATATGTGGTAGCATACCACAACATGTACATACAAGTAGTATAGTATATAAGGCTGAAGGTGCCGCCAGGAGACTCTAGTCAAGTTCTCCTTGGTCTTTCCTCCTCATAAGGGCCTTCAGACGAGACTCATCACCTCCTTTATGCTATAAGGCTGCTACTACACAGGTCAGGCTATGCTATGCCTTGGAACTTGGTGTTTGGGTTGTCCTTCGATGGGCTGGTTCCCTTCAGACGTATACGGGAACTGATGCCAGCAACCACACGGACAGGGCTCTTGTGTTGAGTTGTTACATAATCCACCTCGAATTCCTCATGTCCTTCCTGATTAACCTCTATCGGTCCTTGTTTCTTTGCTACCAGACCGGGTAAAGACTCCTGGTAAGGTTTCATCCGTGAGACATTTACGGTAGGGTGAATGTGACATGTTTTGGGTAACCGAAGGGTAACAGCATTTGGTAGGACCTTTGTAATGTCATAAGGTCCTATCCATTTTTGGGTTAACTTTTTTGCCGTGTAAGGAAGTCTAAGGTTTTCGGTGGATGACCAGACTTTCTGCCCAATGACGTATTCTGGTGCGTCAGATCTATTCTTATCACCATATTTCTTCATTCGCTCCCTAGCTTTTTCTAAGGCTTCCTTGATTTCCTTGTGGCTCTTTTTATTTTCAGAGAGCCACGTTCCTGAAGGCTCAAAGCCTAGGCGTGGGAAATAATTCCGAGTGATTGCGAATGGAGTGGATCCTGTGATGGTTGACAGAGCATTGTTGTGCTGAAACTAAGCGAGCTTCAGCCATTCTGCCCATTCCCCTTGTTTGGTGGCTACATAGGAACGCAGGTATTGTTCTAATTCCCTGTTTACTCGTTCCGTTTGTCCATCTGTTTGGGGATGGTAGGCAGTGGATAATTTCTGCTCTATTCCAATCGCTTTGCAAAGATCCTTGGTGAATTGGGAGACAAATTGTGGTCCCCTATCTGATACCACCGATTCCGGGAGCCCATGAATGCACCAGACGTTGTCCTGGAACAACGCTGCCAAGTCCTTGGAAGAAGTTTTCTTTGTGCACGGCACAAATACTACCTCTTTCGAAAATCGATCTACAATAACGCAAATAGCATCGAATCCCCTGGATTCGGGAAGGTCCGTAATAAAGTCCACAGAAAGATCCGCCCATGGCTTCTTTGCTGCTGGCAGGGGTATAATTTTCCCTGCCAGTGCTGTTGACTTTCCCTTCGTGAGGGCGCACGCGTAGCAGCTATCTATGTACTTCTTGACGTCCTGCGTCATTCCCGGCCATGAAAAGTAGCGAGATATTAAGTTATAGGTTCTGCTGTGACCCCCATGCCCCGCTAGTGGGGTATCATGACATAATTGGAGAATTTCTATCCTGAGAGATTCTGGTATAAATATCCTGCTTCTTTCATCTTTCCATATTTTTCCTTCCTTTTTATAGTTTTTTATTTCTTTTTCTTTTTCTGATGTTTTTTCTATTTTCTCCCAGATCCACCCCCAAGATAGAGTTTATAAATAATTTGCCTGGTAGAACGGTCTGTTGCTTATTTAGATCCTCGACATCTCCATGGTCTTCGTGTCAAGATAAAGCATCTGCCTGTCTGTTAGAAGTTCTGGGCTTATGTACAATCTGGAAATTGTATTCTAGAGTCAGGGCGTGCCAGCGCGCCTGTCTCTGAGAAAGATCCTGAGGGGATCTCCAATATTCCAAATTTTTATGATCGGTCCAGATCTCAAATCTTTCCTGACCAATTAAATAATGTCTCCACTCTTTGAGCGCGCGAATTACCGCCAACAATTCTTTGTCATAGATGGGGTAGTTTCGTTCAGCAGCATCTAAAGAGTGGGAAATGAAGGCACTAGGCCTCCATAGTCCGTCATCGCACTTTATACTAAGTACGGCACCAGTGGCGATAT
The DNA here is from genome assembly GCA_038091355.1 of Phylloboletellus chloephorus. NCBI lineage: Eukaryota > Fungi > Basidiomycota > Agaricomycetes > Boletales > Boletaceae > Phylloboletellus > Phylloboletellus chloephorus. The sequence continues at coordinate 7,299 of JBBPOI010000640.1, forward strand.
TACTGGCATTGCACTCTACACAGACCTCTTTTGTCTGATGGGGGAAAACTAAAAATGGTGCCTGAGAGAAAGTTTCCTTTATCTTGTCAAAGGCTTCCTGTTGCGGTGCCCCCCATATGAACGGCTGATTCTTTTTTGTAAGATCATTTAGGGGTCTAGCGATTTCCGCAAAATTTTGGATAAACCTTCGATAGAAGTTTGCTAATCCCAGAAAGCTCTGTACACCTTTGAGCTTGGTAGGCGTTGGCCAATCCAAGATAGCTTTAACCTTCTCTTTCTCCATTTCTACACCGCTACATCTGATGACCAGGCCCAAAAAGTTTACCGTGTCCTTTTTAAAGGTACACTTTTCTGGTTTGACGTATAGGTCATTTTCTTGTAGTCTCTTTAAAACTTCTCTGACGATTTTGTCGTCTTGTTCATCAGAAAGCCCTTTTGTAAAGACCATTAGATCGTCGATGAAAATGATCACATATTCCGCCATATCGTTAAAGATATCGTTCATCATCTGTTGAAACGTGGATGACGAATTTGTCATTCCAAAAAACATGACGGTGGGCTCATAGGCACCAATCGGAGTGACGAAGGCACCCTTCCATTTGTCACCCTCCTTAATATGGACATTATTGTATCCCCAACGCAGATCTAGTTTTGTAAACTTATCGCATCCTTTCAGCCGGTCAATTAACTGAGGGATGAGGGGTAACATGTAAGGAATAGCTACATGCGCTAAACCTAAACCCGCATGTTGCCTATGACGCTCTTGTACTACTAGTACAATCCAAACTAGGGACAAAGTCCCCACAGCCCTAAAAGCATCGGGCGTCTGAGAATAACAGAAGACCGGAAAAGGACGGTGCCTGACTTGCTTTAACGTCTATAATCAGAGACGCCAATGTCAAGGTGACATGGACCCCGCCCTAGTGCTCTATGGGCGAACAGCAACATTATCCATATTTGTAGCGCCAGACGAGCGCATCAATAGCGTTTAGCGAGTGCTAGTCTCGTGGCCGTCAGGTGGCCATCACCCTTGTTCCCATACGTCTGGGACCCGACGGACTTTTAGGGGAGTCATCCACTGTGCAAGGACCTGACCCTGGTCACCGGGGAGACTTATATGCAACAACGTGACTAAAGCATCAAGTTGTAAAGCTAAGGGATCTACCCCTAGCTTGTCCCTACTTATATACATCTCCAGGGTGGCAGTGTACTAGCCACCCTCTACCCTAGAGATAGCAAATATAGTATATGACATCATACTGATGTCATAGAGATATAAATAAGAGGTTCGGCCCATGCATGAGGCATCTAGCCTTACACATGAGGCGCCTAGGCTAAGGCATGCATCAACATGCCGTTGCCACAAGTCCATGGTCTAGAACCTGGGCTAAGGGTTCTTAGTAATAGAATATGAATAAGCCCAAGTGTGACATAGTGTCACATCACGTGACGTCATGCATGACTGCATGACAGGGTGTGACATGTGACATGTCATGTCACAAGTGTGACATCATGTAATGTCACGTCACATGTTGAGTCATGTGACCTAGTCTGTCACGATGACCCAAGAAAATAAGTAAAGGTAAGAAATGTCTGTAGAATATTAAGGAGAAGGAAATAAAATAAGGGGAAAATAGTCCTGCAAGCCAGAGGGTGGACATCGAGTCCTGTGTTCCTAACATAATGGGTAGGCATTTTTGACCGTTCCCTCATTTAGACTGCGATAGTCCATTACTAGGCATTTCTTCCCATCTTTCTTGGGGACAAAGAAAATGGGGACCGTTTGAGGAAATTTAGAAGGACGTATGTACCCCTTCTCTAATTGGGTTTTTACGAAGTCCCTTACTTCATCGAATTCCATAACAAAGGAATTACCTGACCCTTTTTTGGTACAAAATCAGGTTTGAGATCTATAGCATGATCCCATGGTTTGCGAACTGGCATTTGCTCAGATTCCTTTTCTGAGAAGACGTCTAAGAATTCATGATATTCTTTTGGGACTAAGTTTTTTAAGTCGGCATCTTTCTCTACCGACCTAACCCGTTGAATCTCCTCCAGGCTGTGGCAGTGACCGGAACATCGGGTGAAATCTATTTCCCCGGAAACCCAGTTTACCCTTGGATTATGTCGTCTCAGCCAATCGTATCTGACAACGATGGGGTGAGTTTCTAGTTTTGTAACATAGAGGTCGACCGTTTCCATGTGACCATTATGTCCCATGACCAATGAGACTTTATGAGTCACTTGTCTGGTAACATTCTGTGATCCGTCGGCATTAAAGATTTTCCATGCCTGATCTGTATGGATCATGGGAATATTTTTTTTATACAATAATCCCAATCAATGAACGTATTGGTTGCTCCAGAGTCTAGAAGCGCTCTAACTGCTTCCTTTCTCCAGAAACTATCCTTATCCTGGAATAATATTGACATATCCAGGTTGATTTCTTGGTTTTCGGACCCGACAGGTCTTACTCGCACTGACGGGGGTTGTTCTATTTTTTCTTTTTTATTATGTAGGGAATTAAGCACCATATGTTTTGATTCCGTGGCCGAGCCCATGTAGGACTCCCTTGCGGAATGTGTAGAAGTACAAAAATTCAAGTTATGTACAGGTGGCCAGGGACAGCCTGTCTCTACTCCCGACTGTTTCCTTTTAAAGCCTCGGCTGCTTTTGCCTTGGCTTCATTTGCCAGCCGATCTCGCCAGTAGGCTTCAGCTTCTTCCGACATGTACAATTGTTTCGCCCGCGTAGTCGGAATGGGGGGGAGGGGCCTTGCTGCTTTAGCAGGAGCGGGTGCCTGTGCAGGAGTGGTCATTTCCTGCAGAAGGAGAGCGCGAAGCTTCTCCTGTGAAATTGGTCTTTTTGACCAGCAGTTCCATGCCATGTGACCCTTCTTGCCACAGTTATAGCACAGGACCGGTGCCCTTACGGGCCGGTCCATGTCCATGGGGGCGCCAACCCCAGGTTGTGTTCCGGTTTCCATGAACCGGGGCTTTGCTTGTGGTTGATGCCAGGACCACCCCTGGTTTGAAGATCGTTCGAAGGACATTTTTTCGAACGCGCGCCCAATTTCGATGTACTCTTTAGCCAGCGTGATGCAATCGTCTGGCTCATCATTGTTCAGCGTATGATGCTGATAGATTTTAAAGTCTACTGCTCTTTTCAGCAGACTCTATGCATGAAGGTCCTCAATGCCTGATTCCCTCTTTAGGAGGAGAAACTCCTGTATAAAATCAGCAATCTTTTGTGAGCCCTGCTGTGTTAGGAACACAGGACTCGATGTCCTCCCTCTGGCTTGTAGGGACCATTTTCCTTTTATTTTATTATGTACTCCTTAATATTCTACAGACATTTCTTCGCTTTACTTATTTTCTTGGGTCATCGTGACAGACTAGGTCACATGACTCAACACGTGACGTGACATTACATGATGTCACACTTGTGACGTCACATGTCACACCCTGTCATGCAGTCATGCATGACGTCACGTGATGTGACTCCATGTCACATTTGGGCTTACTAATATTCTTATTAATAGAACCCTTAGCCCAGGTTCTAGACCGTGGACATCAGGCAAGCGCGTGCTGATGCATGCGTAAGTCTAGGCGCCTCATGTGTAAGGCTAGATGCCTCATGCATGGGTCTGGCCCTTTATTTATATCCCCATGACATCACTATGATGTCATGTACTATTATTAGGGTAGAGGGTTGG
>JBBPOI010000641.1:0-11008 GCA_038091355.1 Phylloboletellus chloephorus
ACTTTGTCCCTAGTTTGGATATCGTTGTAGTACGGACATTACGAACTTTATAGTAGATAGAGGAGGTCGTAGCAAGAGTGTCTAGCATGGTCATAGCATCATGTGGGATTAGGTTTGGCACATGACGCCATTCCTTACATCAATCACACAACAACAACAACAACAAAAAAAACCCTCCCTACCTCCCATTCTCCGGCTTAATAGCCTTATAGCCCTTGTGCCTTTACTTCGCCCCACTCTTCAGTTCGGTTTCGGGTCAGCTACCTTGTATTTTTTACGGTTCGCAATCATGCGGGTCACCTCCAAACCGAGGCGACCGATTACGCCGGCTACTCCTTGGTTCGTTTCGGCCAACCAAGATCAATTAGCAGATCATTCACAATATAAATTCTCCAACAAAGGGGGAAAAATGACAAATTACAGAAATTAAAGTTTGCCAAGCTCCATTGCAAATGCCACAGCCAGCTTTGAGAACTCCAACATGTGATCAAATGAAAATTCAGATGAAATGTCAATGCGGCTGGAGAGAATCAGTCACAACCTGATGACAACACGTCAAAACCTACTCATTGCTTGTGTGAATATTGGCATGATTGGAATCTTCAAAGGATGATTCTACAGTGTGGTTGGTAATAAAAAAATTTCATGAAAGTTGGAAAATAAACTTACCAACAGTGAAACTAGATGGATATCCAGCCTTGGTCCAAGAGGAACTATAAGACTCTAGATGAACACATGTCAGAAAGAGGAGAAAACATACATACTGGTCTGAACATGCATATCTACATTTCGTCTCAACATAAGGAATGGACAAATAAGCATCAATGAGTTGCTTATTGAACTCAGTGAGTCTAGAGCCATCAGCCTTAAATTATATAAAAAAATAAAAGAAACAGCCTACCCATTATCTACATAATCCACAATCACACCAACCACCTCATCAGTACCCCATTTGACCCAAGCAGTCATGTCAAACTAACAACAGTGAGCAAAACACATATATCCTTTGTGAATATACCTGACTCATCCCATAAACTTCCAGACCCTGGGCTGCATAAGACTGAGCTACTGCTTGGGATCCAAGCAATCCACCCTCCTGAATATCAAATAAGTCTTTACCTGGTTGCCTCAACCATAAGACTCACCTCTGCAGAGTACCAATGGAATTCAATTGGTCTATCGGGAATGAATCCAGATACCAGAAGCGCGCGATAGGACTCAAGGATAGAAACAGTACCAGAACCATCATCATCAGCACCTAAATAATGTTTGTGATATTTCTTACCAATCCTTAATCAACACTTACCTGGGGCCGGAAGGAAGGGCCATAAATTTGTACTATTATTACAAGGGTGAGTGTTAGTACAACACATGGAGAATGCACTTGCCTATCTTGATGAGCACCAATAATTACAACTCTGTGATCATTTTGAGATGAACCATTGATTCTAGCGATCTTCAGGAGAAAGAAATATCAACAGCCGCTAAATGGCACGGAACATTCCTTACAATGCTATTCTGGCCCCATGGGTGATCAAACTCTTCAACAGTAATGCGAGACCGCAACCAGGGGGATGCACTCTCTGTTGTGACCTACAAGGGTTCATGCATCAACATCCCTACGACACTATTGAGAAATACCTGGTGAACTTTCGACAATAACCATCGCTGACTTTCTCTTCCAGTCTATGCATTGCCCTGTCAGTACAAACACAGCACAACGAAGTAAAAGTAACAGACTTGGCTACGATAATCTAGGAGAGAATGACAATGAGCAATGAAGAAAAAAAGATGAATGAGTGACTCATGCATCGTGTCCTGAAGCTCGACAACCTCTCAAGATTTGCCCTTGGACCAGCGGTCGACAATATCTTGATGACGTTGGTCACTTTCTCATGCAATCTTGGTGGTTGGTAAGAGACTGTTGGACGTTAAGTGACGCTTCAAATCAGTCTCGTCAAAAACGTACAAGTGCCCTGTGTTCTTGAGCGGGAGAGCTCTTCCAGATTAGGGGTATCTGTGCTAAAGCACACCATCATTTGTGGAGTGTTCGGAGGACCAAGCTGAAGGTCCTACATATCAAAGAACTTCACCCCATTCGCCTTCGCCTCTATCTGAATCAGCAACAATGGAGTGAGTGCAAAAAGGCCGTGATAAGTGGGTTAACAAAACCTTCTCAAGCTCTGTCATATACACTGGCTCTTTTCCTTCCATTTGCACCAACCGTTTCTCAGTTAGATCGAGGGTAAATCCCGCCGTTGCACTCGGACTTGCATCGAAGGTCTGACCATTAAGCACAATTTGGGGCACATTCCCGGGGTCATAGAACGTTTGAATAGTAGCAGAGAAGGATCCGCTGATGACTGGGAGGAGCAGGAGAATTGGTTTCATGGTGGATGGGACTGGAAAGTGAGAAAACACGGTTCGGTATGGAATGAGTACAAGCGTTGAACAACAGGAGTAAACAAATCCACACTGGGACATCAAAGGTGAAGAAAAGGATTTCGAACTACGGAACGTTCTCGAACTGCAAACTTCACCTCCTGGTGCATGGTACACATCCAGGGCTCGTTCAGCTTCGTGGTCATCGTCTTAAACGACGGATCGTCGGTCATGACTGTAATGTGGAGAGTAGAGTGCGACTTCACCTCTGTAGAAGTCATTATGCGACAAGGATGCCGACGTAGCTCTGGTTCGCGGTCGATCTGCACATACAACCCACCCGAGCTTTCTACAGCACTCAACCCTGAACCCGAGCACCGGGTACGCATCAACAAATCCCGCCCCGTGCTCAAACGCAGTGGCTCGTACGCTAGCATCAGGCACAACATGTTACACTTAAAGGATCCATCACCATCGGCGTCCAGGACGCAGAAGTGATTTTTTTTGTACGCTAGTCGGGTGTGGTAGGATGGATCACCGCGAGGTCGCTGACCGGATGTACCGGGACTACGCGCGATGTTCGCCAAGACGTCGCTTCGGCACCGCCGTGTCCTCAATGAATGCTTCCCAACGTCTGGCACACCAGAGGACATCAAGCCCGCGTCGAGATATCCACTCCATCACCATCCCACAGGCTCTCCTCGACAGAAGCGCACTGCGGGTGCCGGGGCACGTCTCGATCTTCTCTTACGCTTTAAGCAGCGGTTACCATCCGAGGAGCACTCCGAAGGACACCAGAACATTTCGTCCGATCGCGGAGGTGGAAAGGTCGCCTTGCACCCCACCGAAGATCGCGACAGTCACCTCTTTGTGCAGATTCTCCGTGAAATCGCCGCGGACTCGAGGGAGATGGTGGCTGCGTCGTGCTAGTACCTGGCGAGGGTCCCGGAGAACACGTACCCCCACTGCTTTGCAGGGCCTTGTATCCGTCTGCCTACAACGATCTCAGCAAGGGGTATGTATAAACATTGTAGCATGATTTTTCTGTGGCGACAGTTCTGGCGAGAACCTCGGTGTGTGTCTGCAACCCCGCGATCATGATTTAAACACGGGCCGCCATTTAGCTGACATGAACCGTTCCATCGTAAACGCCGTGGTCTTGATCAGTGTTGACCTCGCAATTCAGCAGCGCGTTGCTAAATGGCACCATCGATCATGGTCGGCACCACAGATCAAGTGTCCCAGAAATAAAGAAGCGCTGTATGAGTCCGAAGCGGACGATGGAACTTGTGGAGTATGACGAACTTCCGCATAGGTGGTGGTCAGAAAGGAACATTTCCAGAGGACATGCGAGATGCAGTGCGGAGTGACTGCCCCTCCAGCCTGCTCAACACACCATGGCATCATGCAGGTTTAGATTTGGCACATGAGCCATTTCTTACAATTTACCAACATCTATTGTGGGAAGTGGCCAACCTCATGTGCTCCCACTCACCAAAAAAAAGTCCATCCCTCCCTATAGTGTTTCCAGGGCTAGACTTGATGCACTACCATTGTGAAAATGGTGGGTTTGACTCACTTGTCCGTTGCTCCGAGTTTTTCATTTAATTTCGGGCGCGCCTGATTCGTGCTCGATCAACACGTTCAACCAGTCGTTTTTTTTTTTCGGTTGGTATTAAATATATGCGTGTGGACAAATTGGCCTCTCGACAAATATCGCGAGTAGTAGTTTCACGTTCCAAACATTCATCGATGTTACACTACGTCTGCACGAAGAACAAAAAATACAGAGTACGGTGATGAAGGCCAGTTGAATGACCTCGAGACGAAACCTGGAGGGAGAACCTACCGGAGGGAGACGTGAACTAACAGTCGAAGTTGACTTCCTGCGCGGTCCGTTTAGAGCTCGTGTTCCATCATCGCTCGGCCTGCTTCGGTTCCGTGACTGGGTCCGCGAAGCTTGACGCAGCCCGACGCATCTACATGTAGGCTGACCGAGCCAAGAAGAAAATCATATCGTTCCGTAAAGGCGAGGTCAAAGGTGCGACGACCTCGTTCAAATGGGTCCTGGGGGCAGAGTATGATCCATTCCATGGTATAAAATATGCTGTTGGCTAAATTATCGTGGTTTGGTCTCCCACGCCAGCAGCATCCAGCTGACCAAGGCCAGGAAAAGCATAAAGACCGTACGGACATTTCGCAGGACGTTGAGAATAAAGGAAGCTTGAGCCCGCTATTGTCCATGAGAGAAACCAGAAGTCCTAGTGGCCCAAAAGGTCAAGCCCGAGTTAGTAGACTCGATTCAGAAGACGCGCCTCGTCAAATTAACGTGAAGTTCGTCCAATACGCATCTCTCAAGTGGGCAATGCATCGTGAAAGTGTTGCTAAGGGATTGTGGGCTAGCTTCCCGGTATGAAGACAGTAGACAGACACGAGGGTTACTGGCATTTCCTTCCTGCTGTCGCCTCCACGCCAGCTTGTACAAGTTTGGCTACTCTCAGAGCCATGTCTACAGCCATGAACAAGGGCAGCAAAAAGAATGGTAAATAGCTGGAGAGCAACAGGAGGCGCTGAGACGACGTGGTGGACTGGATACCGGCAGCGATAGTCTGCACACTTGTAAGTGGCGTGGAAAGTAAAACAGTCAGACAAGGCAGAGTGGTCGTCGCCGTGGAGGCTCCGTAGATGAGCATCAGAATATAGATTGAGCGGGAGTCTGTGAAATGGGTCAACATGTGAACTCAAACCTGGGATGCGCACCTTTCCAAAGTCCCCTCATTCCCAGGATAAAAACAGGGACTTGGAAGAATCTGGAATATGGTCAGTCAGGTGGAGCGCCATAAAGGGTGGGGGCTCACATTTCGACAAAGAGGAAGGTTTTGAACCAGATGAAGTTGTTGCTTTCACCCGCGTAGCCCATTGCGCCATTGATCAGCGGGTCAGCGGAGAGCTGGGTATACAATTTCGCAAGCTTGCTGATGAAGGCAGGAACGAGGCTTGAAGGGTATAATGCTTGGCAATCAAGCAAGAGGGAGGCAGGCAAGTGGATCTGTATCAACACATGGATGGTTTCAAGTTTATCCAAAGCTACCGCTAGTCAATAAAGAACGTACCAGGAAAAAAGTAAAATAGAGCAGGTCTAAAGGACGCGCGCTCAGAGGGGTTCTTTCCATGGTTGTGTGTCACCCGGGCAATGTCTATGGAGAGCTCAAATTTCAACGATGCACACGACAGTCGAGACGCCCAATAAGGAAACTTGACTCCATGCCTCGATATCCTCACACCCGACTTTTCAGTGGACCCCGTCGCTTCGTGGTTCTATCAGGACCACATATCCAGGTACTAGACACACAGTAAGCATCAGCTCGTCAATTCCGGGTCACAGGATAACGAAGCGTTAAGAACTGGACTCATACTTTATTCCACCGCAAATCTCGCTCAACAGGATAGAGATGCGGTCGTCAAAAGTGGGCCTATCCGTTGTTCAGGTTTGAGTAGAGAAGGAAGGTACCTTGCCGCTGTCGGGGACGATAAGCGACTGAAGATATGGGACCTCGAGTCGCTTACTCTCCTGAGCACACGGTGCGGCTATTCAATTGAACCCCGTCAAAGATGTCCTTCAACACGGACTGCCCAGAGAACTTCCGAAAAAACCAACATCCATCGAGTTCACCAAGAACACGGACATTCTTGTTTCCGATAAATTCGGTGACGTTTTCAGGTGAACTTTGCCCTATAATTCATAGATCGTGGAGACTTTCTGATCCCCTTGAAAGGTACGCGCTCCACCTCAGCACAGAGCTGGTCGGAGAAAAGATAGCTGGCGACAAAGAGATGCATGCCGTGGTACGAGCTCTCCGCCAGACGGGTTCTCATGAGAACCCGTCTGGCGGAGAGCTCGTGCTAGGGCATGCATCTCTTTTGACAAGTTTTCTGCTTACCCTCGATGAGCAATTCATCATAACAGCTGATCGGGACGAGCACATCCGAGTTAGCTGGTATCCTGACGGGTACACCATTGAGAGTTATTGCTTGGGTCACAGGAAGTAAGGACCCGATCTACTTCATTCCCCCTTGGTTGCGCTTATGTTCCTCACGCACAAGATATGTCTCAGCAATCCACATACCCGTAGTTTCCCCTGCGAGATTGGTCTCTGGAGGAGGAGATCTCGACCTGAAAGTCTGGGACTGGACAACAGGACGCTTGCAGCGGAATATCAGCGTATTCGCTACTGTCGAACCTTTCATCAAAGTGAAAGTGCAAAAAAGAGGATACGACTGGCAAGATGATGGGCATGAAGGCGAGGAGGCTGTCAAAGGGAGAGGTAGGATAAAAAATCGAGGGAAAGGGATGAGACGAAATGATGCCAGCCCGGGTTGCTCAACCCAAACGTCCAATGCGACAACGTCCGTTTTCGTTGTTCACAAAATCAGCTCGTTTGCCTCCGGGGAAGAAAACCATGTCGTGTTTAGTGCGGTTGGGTAAGGCTCGGCCATTACGGGAAAGGACTTACTGATTCAGCAGCCTGCGATCTACAGAGGGACGGCCATCTTCGAGTTCATCTTGGCAGAAACGGACGATCAACCGGATATCCGGCATTATGATTTTGAAGAACCTGTGGTTGACTTCACCGTTTATGGGGAAGGGACGATCTGGGTCCTGCTTGATGCTGACTACCTTGAGGAGTGTGATGTTAGCAGCGAACGTGGTCGCAAATTGGTTCAAGCAGTTCAGTGGTCGGCTGACCAGGTATGTACAATACCGGGTAGCCATCGTCGCATCCACTGATGTCACTCCACAAGTTCGTTGATGCTGGCAGCTCAGCGTTGCTTGACAGCCTTAACACTATCTGCTCGCTTCCTGGTTCGAAATTTCCCAATTCAATGATAACCTGTCTGTATAACATTCCCAAACAGCGACACCGGAAGATCTGAAAGCCCTAGACCTTTACTCTAACCTGTCGTCCTTACCAAAGGTTGTCGACGCGGAAGCAGAAAGCCAAGCGCTTGAACCAGTAGAATCAATGCATGGATATCAATACTTGGAAGACGAACCCACCGGAGAAGACCCGTCAGCTTCTGTCGGCATGACAAAACGAGCCCTCGGACGGCTGAAACACAAACGTGCGTTGGAGCGGTTACACAGCGAGCAAGTAGATACGTCTGGCCTCGGCACCAAGAAGGTGAAGGCCGACACAGAGGGAAATGTGCATCCAACATTGAATGAGTAGTGAAGTAAACTATGTAAAGCGCCAAACAGGAGTGATCGATGGCACTGTTATGGGGAAGCAACTATGTATGTCGGATAGGTGGCATTCTGGGCCAGTCACATGTGACCTTGCTAGAATTTGGTCATTTTTGCTCCTTCATCCTGCCCTTTTTTATTGATTCTCAACTACTATCATGGTTCAATCCCTTTCTCTCACTCAGCAAAATACCATTCTTTCTTTGCTTGATGCTGGCCATTCTGGTGAAGCTATTGCCAAGCAAACTGGTGTCAGCCCTTCTGCTATATCCAAACTTTGCTCTAAAAAGCATTCTACTCTTCCTAGAGCTGTTGGTGTTACAAGTCTAGGACTTGCACCAGATGGACTCCACTACTTGACTACAAGGGCACACTAAACTCTTATAGATTTATACAAAGTTGCACTCCTTTACAGTAGGAGGCCAACTGGCAATGAGACAAGAGAGGAGAGAAAAGGGTGACCACTAATAACATAGTACTATGGGGACCCTTGAATGTGTTAGGATCTGGGGTCTTCCTAAACCACCAAACCCTAATCCCCCTATACAAGAGTACATGTACAAGAGGTAGAGGTCGTCTACTACTAATCTATTACAAATAGTAAAATACCAATGGCTTGCCAATAAAGCCAACTCCCCTAAAGATGCAGGCGTGAAGAAAGGAAGACTAGAAACCAACAGTGTGGGAGTTGTATTAATGTCTTGCTCCAAGACATCTGGCCAAGGTGACCAGCAACCCCCCCTAGTGCACTATGGAGGAACAGCAATGTTATCCTAATTTGTGGCGCTGGACAGGCGCATAACTATCGTTTACCAGGTGCTATACCTGCTGGCTTCAGGCGCCAGATCCTTTATCCCCTTAAGCCTGGGGCCTGGCTATAGCGACGGCTTAGAGGGCGTCACCCCTGGTCTGACCTAACCCTGGCCAACGGGGAGACTGACATGCATCCTAGTATAGTCCCACAATGGGGGTGACTCAGGAATTGCAAAGCTGGGGAATAAGCCCCAGCCTCTACACTACTTATACATCTGAAGGGTGGCTATGTACCTGGCAACCCTGTACCCTACAGATAACAATAATAGCCCATGACATCATAAATAACATTATGGACCAAAGATAAGGGCCTGGTCCTTTGACATGAGGCGTTTCAGCCCCTTGCCAGCAGGCTCGGCAAAGAAGAAGGCATGTGGGTATATCAACGCACCACTGCCATGAGGCAAGAGTCCAGACCTGGGCTACGGGTCTAAAGATAAAGGCCTAGACATGGCTAGGCCACATCACATGACCAGTTATCACATGACTAATGTCACATGACTTCCAATCACATGACTTGGAATAGGAGAATGATCATGTGACCAAATCATGTGACCCTGAAAGTAACGAATGTAGGGGCTATAGAACTTGGGGTGGCGCACAGCAGCTTGCTCCCTAATCCAACTAGCCAAACGTCTACATAGAAAAGGGTAGGATAAGGGCGGCACTCGGCAGCACGCTCCTTAATTCGTAACAGGAAAAGGTCAGGTGAGGGGCTTAATGATAGGCTGGTAGATGGGACTCTCAAGTTTAGAGGAGGTTCTTTTATTATTACAAGTCTAAGACCTGATCCATGAGGACTCCACTACTAAGTACTAGAGGTGCACTAAACTCCTAATACTATATACAAAGCGCAACGGTTTACAGTACCGTACAGACTGGCAAGGAGAATGAGAAAGAAAGGAAAGGGACAATCCTAACATCAAAGTGCTAAGAGGATCCCTGAACGTTACTACTATACTACTAGGTTCACGCTCACACTACTATCTACACCTAATGGACTTGCTGCCATAGCAAACAAGTGGATTAAGCTGGGGATTTAGCTATGATATATGTCTCTTTATATACCCCAGGCTACTGTGCACGGACCAAGCTGTGCGTGGGAAATAGAAGGTACTAATTAGGATACGTGTCAAACGTGTATGAATAAGAAGTGTTAATAGAAGCGGTAATTAAGAAGGCTATATGCCTCATGTTATTAATAAAGCAGAGATTAAAAACACATGTTAGGTCATGTGACATGCTTACGTAATAGCTAAGTATTATGCCAGGTCAAGCGTTTGATCCTGGCCAAGTCCAACTCTTTTACTATAGGGACGTTTCGTTCGTATAGGAGAGGCAATGTTAGGAACACAGGACTCGACGTCCACCCTCTGGCTTGCACAGACTATTTTCCCCTTATTTTATATTGCTTTCCTTATTATTCTACAGACATTTCTTCACTTTACTTATTTTCTTGGGTCATCGTGACAGACTAGTCACGTGATGTGACACTATGTCATATTTTGGCTTACTCATTTATTATTATATAGAACCCTTAGCCCAGGTTCTAGACCATGGACATTAGGCAAGCGCATGTTGATGCATGCATAAGTCTAGGCGCCTCATGTGTAAGGCTAGATGCCTCATGCATGGGCCAGCCCTCTTATTTATATCTCCATGATATCACTATGATGTCATGTACTATATTTGCTATCTCTAGGGTAGAGGGTGGCTAGTACACTGCCACCCTGGAGATGTATATAAGTAGGGACAAGCTAGGGGTAGATCTCTTAGCTTTACAACTTGGTGTTTTAACCCCTTGTTGCATGTGAGTCTCCCCGGTGACCAGGGTTAGGTCCTTGCACAGTGGGTGACTCCCGTAACAGTCCGTCGGGCTCCAGACGTATGGAGACAAGGGTGATGGCCACCTGACGGTCACGAGACTAGCACTCGCTAAATGCTATTGATGCGCTCGTCTGGCACTACAAATATGGATAATGTTGCTGTTCGCCCATAGAGCACTAGGGCGGGGTCCATGTCACCTTGACATTGGCATCTCCGATTATAGACGATAAAGCGAGTCTGGCACCATCCATTTCTGGTCTTCTGCTATTCTAAGACGCCCGATGCTTTTAGGGCTGTGGGGACTTTGTCTGTTATAAACGCGTTGCCTCTCCTATACGAACGAAACGCCCCTATAGTAAAAGAATTGGACTTGGCCAGGATTGAACGCTCGACCAGGCATAATACTTAACTATTACATAAGTATGTCACGTGACATAACATGTGTTTTTAATCTCCACTTTATTAAATACATGAGGCGTATAGCCTCCTTAATTACCGCTTCTATTTACGCTTCTATTTCACACACATTTGACATGTGTTCTGATTAGAACCTTCTATTTCCCATGCACAGCTTGGTCCTTGCACAGTAGCCTGGGGTATATAAAGAACCATGTATCATAGTTAATCCCCAGCTTTATCCACTTGTTTGCTTCGGCATCAAGTCCATTGAGTAGTAGTTAGCATCTGGGTGTGATTCTTGATAGTAGTCATCTGTACAGGATCCCTGCTAGCACTATGGTG
>JBBPOI010000642.1:0-10990 GCA_038091355.1 Phylloboletellus chloephorus
GCCTCATGTGTAAGGCTAGATGCCTCATGCATGGGCCAGCCCTCTTATTTATATCTCTATGACATCACGATGATGTCATATACTATATTTGCTATCTCTAGGGTAGAGGGTGGCTAGTACACTGCCACCCTGGAGATGTATATAAGTAGTGACAAGCTAGGGGTAGATTCCTTAGCTTTGCGACTTGGGTTTTATACTCGATGATGCATGTGAGTCTCCCCGGTGACCAGGGTTAGGTCCTTGCATGGTGGGTGACTCCCCTAACAGTCCGTTGGGCTCCAGACGTATGGAGACAAGGATGATGGCCGCCTGAAGGCCACAGGTATAGCACCCACCTAATGCTAGTTTATGCGCTTGTCCAGCGCTCTAAATAAGGATAATGTTGCTGGTCCCACATAGAGCACAAGCGGGGGTTCCATGTCACCTTGACATTGGCGTCCCAGACGATGGACGTTAAAGAGCATCAGGCACCGACCTTTTCCGGTCTTTATTATTCTAAGACGCCCGCTGCATTTAGGGCTGTGGGAACTTTGTTCCTAGTTTGGATTGAGTAGTCATTAAGTACTTGTAGTACAAGAGCGTCATAGGCATCATGCGGGTTTAGGTTTAGCGCATGAAGCTATTCCTTACAAAATGGGCCAAGGGAGAGAAAATTAATAGGATGGTCCATCACCGCGTAGATGCCGTGCTCACAGCGGCAAAGGGGACGGTAAAGCATCTAATCCAGGATGGCGGATTGTCGGAATTCCCCGACGTCGCAGATGCCCAGGAACACTGGAAAGACATTCTCCTCATTATCTTCAGGTTGAACATCCTGGAAGACCAATTCTGAGGGGACCTCGTCAAGGTCGCCAACGATGTCCTCCATCACGAGTGGGAGAGGCAGCACAGGCAGTACAAGCAGGCCAGGGTGGTGATGGCAGACGTCCGCACCAAAGCCCACCAGGCCATCCAAGGTAAGGTCTCCCCCGATGCGGGGTTAACCGTGGTAGGATTTCTAACTTGAATGTAGAATTAGAATACACGGAGAGCGTGACGGCCGCCATGCTGCAGAAAGCGACCATCATGGTTGCAGCATACTCCAACACATTGGATTGGTTCCCGCAGGAGAAGGAGAAGGACAACGGTGTCAAGGAGGTGGAGGCAATCCTCGAACCATCGCAGTACAAATCATGGGTCAGGTTAGGAAGTCCAAGGTGAGGTCTCTCCTTCCCGAAGCTACCAGCACACTGGCGGGTAATTGCAATCATCCGCTGAACTGTCCGACTGCTCACCCCTCTCCCGCCAGAACAATGCGGGCAATCCAGGGCGAAGAAGATCAAGACCGCCGGGATAGAAGCCGCGGACGTGGATCGCATCTGGCACATGTATATGCAGCTGTTCCAGCTGAAGCCAACATTGATGGATCTGATATGTGTCGACGAAGAATTCACTGGGTGGGAGGAATGGGATGCCAAGACAAGGGACGTCGGAGTCGGAGGGTTGAGTTCCTTGTCGGATCTGGAGTTGCATACCCTGCTCAATTTTCCTAGCGGGAGGCCCGCGCTTTTCAACAAATTCCGCTCTCGATCGGGTCTGGTCGCATGGACGGACGCCGCACCGTTCAAGGAAGATAATCCCGACATGGTCCCCCTTCACCTCCTTTGGCATCAATGTGTCGGAGTGGCCGCATTGATATGAAAAACGTTTACAGAGGAGCCACAGCCGGCAAGAAAGGGGAAGATCCCCGGACTGGTGATCGCTGATGAGGTCGGGGTTGGAAAGACCGCGTTGGTGATGGGGTACATAGCATTCCTCATGGACACATATTGGCTGCAACAGACCGAAGCAGCACCCTCCACCATCGACACCTCCCAGTTTAGAAAAGCTCCGATGCTTGGTATGGGTCGCTTTTTCTGTCGTTCAAAGTGAGCAAAGCTGACCCCAACTGCAGAGATTTACTGCTACTTTGCGGGCAGTGAGGACATTCCGAATGACCCGCATGTCATCATAGTCCCGAATTTCCTCATGGCACAATGGCAGTCAGAGCTGAGGATATTCTTCACTCCGAAATCCGTCGAGATATACACTTATCCGACCGCACAGAAGGAATTCGGCAAATTCTGGACGGGTTCATAGTCGACGACGACAGTGCCATTTGTCAATCGGATTATATTGGTCCCACATTCGGTGAGTGTATTTCCTTGGTCGCGCCTCTGCGGAAGCTCAGTGACTGAATTTCAAGGTCATGGCTATGTCAGGCAAGGTATTCAACCTTACCAAGCGGAGGGCGGGGGGAATTTTGGCAAGGTGATCAACGACCATCGGGAAATGCAGTCCCAGGATCGAGCCTGACAGTGCATATGGGCGGGTCGGAAATTCCTGACATGCGTCATCGATGTGGCACACGAATTCCGCAATAGTGGAGCGGCATTCTATTCCCTCCTGGAGACCACGAAGGCCTGTCGGGTTCCATTGTTACTCACCGCTACCCTGCTGTACACTGGACCCAAGGTAGGCATGCCCATTTCTGACGAAGCGGACATTCGCTGAAGAAGGAGCAGGACCTACATAACCTCGGATGTATCGCCTGCATCCCGGCCTTTTGTGGCACTCGTGGGGACGAGCAGGAGACGATCCACTGGAACCAACTCCGGTTGGCGAGGCGGAATGTCATGGCGGAGGATAGGAATGCATCCGCCAATTACCGAGTGCACAAGATGTGTGGGTTCGAAATCGACCTACCCGAACTCGTTTCCATCAAGGAAGTCCACAATATTCTCACACAATGGATTCGGGATATATGCAAAGGCTTTGAGGACCACGTTATCCAAGGTACCATCGACTCACCACGCTGGGATGGGTGGAAGATAAATGACACTCTCCCGGAGAGTCGGATGGTGATGTGTCGGATCACATATGATGATCAGACAGCGGAGATCATCACGGAAGTGATGGATCAGATTATGAATGTGTAGGTGTCAAACCTGATCATGGAATTGGACAGCCCGCCTGACACCGCGGCAGGAAAGAGACTGAAGTCATCGACGACCCGGAGACTTTCAACAAGGTGAGCGGAGTTGGACTTGGTCTGTCGGTCCACTGACGAGGTGTTAGAAATTCTATTTGGA
Organism: Phylloboletellus chloephorus; assembly: GCA_038091355.1. Classification (NCBI taxonomy): domain Eukaryota; kingdom Fungi; phylum Basidiomycota; class Agaricomycetes; order Boletales; family Boletaceae; genus Phylloboletellus; species Phylloboletellus chloephorus. The sequence continues at coordinate 3,111 of JBBPOI010000642.1, forward strand.
GGGGCGGACCAAGGTCGTGTTCCCTTACTACACGTTGCCGGAATATCCTCCGATCACCTCTGTGGAGGACTTCTTACAGAGGCCATCCCCAAAGATGAGCACATTGCTCGCCATTTTGCAGCACCACCTGGGTAGTGACGATGCGGGCGATATTTACTTCGACGACGAGGGTTTAATGTGCACACTGCAGAAGGAGATCGGAGATGTTCTCACGTTGCAGGAAATCTCCCCGACCTACTCGATGGGCAAAGGGAAACGAAAGGTTCTGGTATACCACGAGTTTCCAATGATGTCAGGGTTGATTCTGTCAGTGTGGAAGGGGTTTGGAGTCATGGGCGGAGACATGCTGACGATCAATCCTGACAGATATTGGCGTTGTTCAAGGTTCCAGCCCTCGTGCTGAACGGGACCCAGACAGCGCTGGAGCGGCATCAGATCGTCAAGCGATTCAACGACGATGAGAACGTGCACGTGTTGTTGTTCTCCTCCGTCAGAGATGTCAGGCTCAACCTGACAGTAGCAAATATTGTGGTGCTGCTGGTGAGTTACAGGTCTGTCCATCGGTTTACTGACCCTCCGACGTTTTCGCCAGGATCAATGTTGGTCCAGAATGCTGGTCCACCAAATCATCGGGCAGGCATGGCGGTTGGGGCAAACCCGCCCAGTCATCATATATAATCTCATCCCCCTCAACACAGTAGATATGTTGATGGTGGACTACGGCGAGAGGAAAGGAGAGATGCTGGATGACTTCCTGGAAGGCGAAGGACGGAGTAAGTCGGGATCTTCGGAATGTGGCGATGCCAACTAAACCATCCAATAGAAGTGGTAAATGTCTTGAAGCAGGTCAGGGATGGCCGGATAAACCAGGATGAGGACATAGAGGAGGACAAAGATATGAGGCCGGTGCGACTGGCCACATTGGTGAGGAGGAAGCATGCTCCCCGCAACACAAAGGGGACATTCCGCAGCAGAAAGGCAGCCTTGCAGGAAGAGCTAGAGCCTGCGGAGCCTCCAAGCACGAGTGAGTATACCGAGTCTGACACACAAAGACTCTCATGCGCAGAGTCTCCCAAGGTGATGGAGATACCGCAACCCTGCCCGAAGGTGGACCGTCTCGGCCAGTATTCTGCTTTGTCTGATCCTATGCCCAATGAAGGCTCTTCCCAGCCCTCCCCTTCCTGCATCCAGCTCCAGAGTCACTCCCCGACTGGGGATGACGATCCAATGGAGTGTGGTCGAGTCCGACCCGTGTGGACAAGGGTAAGTGTAAGGCCGACGATGCCCCGCCAAGTGCTGGAGGTTATGACGACAATTTCCTGCCTCTCAGTCCACTGAAAGCCGGCCATCAAGATGATTAGGGGATGGCATCAATCTCCAGGCTGCAGGATGGTGCATCTGCCGGGTGTCATATGCAAACGGATCTGTTACGCGAAGCGTATCTTGATACCTTTGACGTAGAATCTGAAACTAGACGGGCGATACTCACGAAGAGACCGACGTCCGCTAGCTCAGCGAGGAGGGAAGATCCAAGAGCAAGGGCTTGGTGAGCCCTGGAATGAAATCAAGGACTTGAGGAGTCCTGGTACGAAGGTCAAGGGCTTGGCGAGCCCTGGTACAAGATCAATGGGTTGGGGAACAACCCAGGTACGAGAGTCTTCGAGGGCGATCGAAGGATTGCAAGAAGAATACGCTTGTATTGCGTAGATCAAGAATGAGGACTAAGTACCAGCAGGTCTACTACTTATACATTGAAAGGTTGCGCACGGACCAAGATAAGAATAATACCGTGTCAACCAAGGTACCAGGTCAAGGGATGGAACTCGTTCTGAAACATGTAAGAGGAACGAGGGAAGAAACCTTGTCTGAAACGTGTGAGAGAAACAAAAGGTAAAACCTTGTCTGAAACATGTAACAAGTAAGGTTTAAAGATCTAGATCGTACTTGGACGTATCTGAGATCTGCTAAGTAAATGTAAAAGTAGGGAATCAAGGGTAAGGGACGAAAGGAAAGGAAAATTGTAACATTACCCCCTTACTAACCTCTGAGTTCCAATGAAGAAATAGATTCAAGAGTATCCCGGAGAACCCGTGATGTTCGCCCAAGCGATTTCATCATAGACGTCATCTCTGTATTCGAAGTCGGGAGTTAACGATCGGGGACTGAGGAAAGATGGCGGACGCGTGGAATTTCGACGAGGAGGAGGGATGGGAAGTCCTCGGCTGGAAGACGATGTAGACGAAGACGACGATGACGATATTTGACGGACGGGTGGGGGTGGACGCCGACGTGGACAATGGTAAGGGGTATGACCTGGATGGAATCTCTGGCAGGTAGGACATTGGTAGTACTGGCAATGAATGCGTACATGCCCCAAATGACGACATTCGAAGCAAGCTTCACCATAGCGAGGATGGTTAGGTAGTAGGGGAACCTGGCCTTGTCCGCCAGTCCACCAGGCTTCGGTACGAAGTGCAGAGGATGAACTGTCGTGAGAGGTGGGGGACGACAGGATGTTACGCATAGCCAGTTCCGATAGATACCGATCCAGATCAACAAGGAAAGGGGGAAATCCCAATTGATGCATAACCGACAGGAGATGACTTTCCATGTTGGTGTATATGCGTCGAACTGCGTATCCATGTAACGTACGACTAGGATGATTGTCGAGGGCGTCAGCGATATGTGTCAATCGTCTAGCCTGTAAAAAGATATGATACAGGCCCCAGAGGGGGGAGTCCATGTCCAGGAAATTCCCGAGAGGGATTGTCAACCGAGGATCTTCAAGGAAACGTAAGGTTTGTCGTGCGAGGTCGTCCGGAATGGAACCGTCTTCCACGAGTCGATGGGCAAACAACGGAACATCTGGGGATAAAATCGGGCTAGTATCTATAGACGCATTCTGCGAATCAATGGGAATAGAAGAAATAACAGGAGACGTAGGGGTGGTAGTGGTGCCGAAAGTGTTGGAAACGATAGAGGACATGTTGATCTTCGAGGTTTATCGACGAAAAGACGATGGGGAGAATACAGAAAGATGCAACTTCTTATAGGTCGACAGAATGGTCTGTGCGTGGCGAAGGTTGGATTCGGGTTCCCATGTATTTTCCGATGATGGATACCCTTTCCACGCTGTCAGGAACAAACGCCTAGAGGTGGGGCCTTTGTGAGAAAGAATTGCTTCCACTTCGTACTCCTCTTCATTTCCGATGACATCAGGTGGAGGTCTGGGAAACGAAGGACCGTAGATATCTGTGGCTTTGAACCTAGATAACAAGGAAGCATGAAACACGTCATGAATTTTCCATGAAACAGGGAGGCGTAAGCGATAGACCAATGGCGATAAGACCTGTATAATTTCAAATGGCCTGTGACGTTTGGGCGCAAGTTTCCTAGAGGGGTAAGATAGGCGGAGATTGGTGGCCTCGAGCCAGACCCTATCTCCAACTCTCCATGGGGTGAACTTCTTGAACGATCGTTCAGACATGACTCAGCGAGTGGACTCGTGAGCAGCAGCAGCTTCTTTTCTAGAGGATTCTAAGGAAGCTAAACGGTCTTCAAGAGCGGGAAGAAATGTCTTTCCAATAACGGGGTAGGATCGGGGTTCGTAGCCAAAGAGAAGCGAGAAAGGTGACTTCTTAGTGGAACTGTGCGGTGCGGAATTGTGATGAAACTCTGCGGATGATAGGAACTGAGACCAATTAGCTGGATTATTGGCACAGAATATCCGAAGATACGTCTCTAGCTCCTGGTTGGTACGTTCGGTCTGTCCATCGGTTTGAGGGTGATAGGCAGTAGAGAGGCGAACATCGTATTTTAAAAGGCACGCAAGTTCCTGAGCGAAGGTGGACGCGAATTGTGGGCCCCGATCAGAGATAACCGTGTCGTGGAGACCAAATCTTCTAAAAACAAACTCGAAAAATAACTTGGCAACACCAGCTGCGTCTATGGACTTGGTACAAGGGATGAGAATTACCCCCTTAGTAAGCCCATGGTCGACCACGACCATGACCGAATCATGTCCAGAGGACAATGGAAGGTCGGTGATTAGATCGACGGAAGGTTGTTTAAATGGAAGGCGAGTGTCCGATTTAATGGGGACAAGTGGGGGTACCGTGGGGTGGGTGTTAACCTTGTTTTGTTGGCAAGTGGCACAGCCCGTGACGAAATGTTTGGCAAAGGTGGCGAGTCCCGGCCACCAGAAATCCCGTTCTAGAATAGCTTTAGTTCGGAACACTCCCATATGCCCAGATAGAGGGGAGTCATGGATCGAATGGAGTAATGTTGCTCGTGCAGTCGGTGGGACATACATCCTCCCCTTAAAATACAAATGACCGTTGTCATAGGTCCAATCTGCTAGGGAGGCCTTGGTAAACAGTGGGATGCCTTCGTCTAAGGCGGCAAGAGCTTTGAGAACAAAGGGATCGGACGTGGTAGAGGATTTGATATGTCGAGCAAGGGATAGATCTAGGGCTTGGATAACAGCAGGCTCAGGAATAATGGCTGAGTGAGCATTATCGTCAGAGGTGTCGACTTGATTCATCTGTGAAAGAGCATCTGCGGGACCCATCTTAGACCCAGGGGTGACGTCCCAAACAATGTCAAAATCTTGTAAAAAGAGGGACCACCGTGCTTGTCGACGAGAAAGTTTCCTAGGATCTTTGAGGTAAGAAAGGTTCTTGTGGTCAGTGAGCACGTGAACGAAGTTAGAAGTTCCTTGAAGATATTGTTTCCATTCTTCAAGGGCGAGGATAACGGCAAGAAGTTCTCGATCATAAATGTCGTAGTTCCGTTCGGCCAGGCTGAATGTCTTTGAAAAATAAGCACAAGGGTGAAGATCTTCGTTTTCATCGGCCTGCATAAGTACTGCACCCGCAGCGAAAAGAGAAGCGTCAGTCATCAAATGGAATGGTTTAGCGACATCAGGGATATGGAGGACGGGAGTAGATAAAAAGATCCCTTTGAGGGTATCAAAGGCGTCTTGTTGTAACTTGGTCCAAAGCCAAGGTTCGTCTTTCCGGGTAAGAACGTTCAGTGGTACCACAATATTGGAATAATTGGGAATGAACTTCCTGTAGAAATTTGCGAAACCGAGGAAAGACCTAATACCCTTGACGGAGGTCGGAGCTTTCCATTCCTGAATAGCGATAAGCTTTCCAGGATCCATCCGAACCAAACCTTGTCCGATGATCATCCCAAGATATTCCATTGTTGCTGTGTCGAAAGAACATTTCGAGATCTTCACCGACAGTCCATGTTCGCGTAACCATTGTAAAACTTGACGAGTACGATCGTGATGCAGATCGAGATTTCCAGTGGTGTGAATTCCGAGATCATCCATATAAATCTTTAACCATCTTTCAGCGATCAGATCTGCGAAAATGTGATTCATAAAAGCCTGAAAGGTGGGGGGCGCGTTGCAAAATCCAAAGAACATTACTGTCGGTTCAAACAGTCCAAATGGGGTGATAAATGCCGCTTTCCATTGGTCTTCTTTTCGGATGCGAATGTTATTGTAGCCCCAACGAATGTCGAATTTAGTGAAAAACGTAGACTCCTTCATGTCATCGATATGTTCTGAAATCAGCGGAAGCAGATAACCATTACGAATGGTATGACTGTTTAAATACCGATAGTCCTGACAGGGACAAAGAGATCCATCCTTCTTTGAAACGAAAAAGAATGGTGACGCCTGAGGAGATTTCGAAGGAATGATACGACCGGTTTTCAAATGCTCATCGATAAAGATTTTGCAAGCCTCCTTTTCAGCAGGGTTCAGTGGATACACCTTGGCAATCTTTGGGACGAAAGAACCTTTGAGCTCAATGGCGTGGTCGAACGAACGATGAGGCGGTAGGACATTATAGGTTTTCTCGGAGAAGACGTCAGCGAAGTCTTGACAGAAATCAGGAATGGACACTTCTTTTGGTTCTTCCCGTTGTGCAATTTTCGTAGATACCGTGAGTTTTTTAACCTGTTCTTCATCCTCCTTCTGAAGGCGATACTCACGAAGAGACCAGTCATCTTCAGAAGGGGCAGGTGCTTCGTCAGGTAGCGTTACCGAAAATTTCTTCCAATCAATCGAAGGGTTCCACTTCTTTAGCCATGGCATGCCTAGGATTATCTGGGGGCGTCCGAGTTTGATAACCATAAATTCCATAAGTTGTGTCGTTCCGTTAAACCGAGCATATGTCCTGGCCTTCCATTTGATGGTTCCTTTCTGGTTAGTGGTCCCGTCGACGTTATAGGCGGGAATAGGATTTGTAAGTTTCCTTAACACGAATTTGTCGAGGGCCAATAGACTGGAATCAATGAAGTTGCCAGTAGCACCGGAGTCGATAAGAGCCGTGGTATCGACGGTTTTATGGATTCCTTGTAGCGTGACAGGAAGACGAATGGTTCTGTCATTTTGTGCGGCTACAAGTACACTCTGAATATCCAGGGAAGCAGACGTCGAAACAACTTCCCGGTTTAAAAACCCTGTTGAGTAGAAATTTCTTCCACTACCTCCTCTTCTTCAAAACAGGTCTTGAGAACTTGTAAAATCTCTTCTTCTTTCTTTCCAGAAGTCTTTAGCGAACTAACATATTTAGCAATCGCGGATTGCGGAGGGGAAGAAGGCTTAGGAGGTGCAACAGGGGTCTCTGTGTTTTGTATGACTTGGGGACGAGGGTTTTGAGGGCGAGAGGTCTTATTGATGCCAGGACAGTGGTACAATGTGTGACCTGTTTGACGACATCTAAAACATCGTCCCTCTTTGATACATCTGGCTTTTTCAGCGGGTGTAAGTTTGGCCAGTCTTACCGCATCTACGTCCATAGCATTGGGATCACGGTGAGGTCGAGGGGTTGTCAATGATGGAGGTTGTGAACGTCCTCCACGAAGAGCAAGAATACGCATCTTCTGCGCATGAAACGTCTTGGATTTCTCGATCCATTCAGAAATCTTTTCAGGAATGTCCGCCATGGATAAGATCATAGTAGTGATGGCTTGATCAAGACCCAAAGAGAACTGATCGATAAGAGTAGCTTCGTCAGTGATACCAGCTTTCGACGAGAGGTTCTGGAAATCAGTGACATAGCGTTGAAAACCATCATCATTACTTCCATCAGGACGACGGTGGGATTTCTGAATGAGTTTGGAAAGTTCAAGTCTTGCGGTAGCTTTCGTATCAAAGGGATAGAACGTTGTTTCGAAGTTTTCGGCAAACTTTGCGAAGGTTTTCTCGGAAGAAGAGATGGAGGTATCTGCCATCCGATCATACCACATTTCAGCGAAGGTTCCTCCTCGGCCTTCGCTCATTTTGTTCAAGGTCGTCATGACCTTATCTTCGTTAGTTACATAGATCGCGGCGTTAAGGGCGAAGTAAGCCTTCATCGCCTTAATCCATCTCGGGGCATCTTGTGTTTTTCCCGAAAAGTCAGCAGGAAGGGCCGCTTTGAGTTCCATCTTGGTGGACATGGTGGGTGCTGGGGGATTGGAGTTCACTGTGGGTGCTGAGGGGGCGTTGGGGACCTGTGGGTAACTAGTGGGTTGTCGCCTGGAAGGTCTAAGACCACTGGGGGGTTGCGACACTGGTGAGTTCGTGTTTCTAGACGAAACAGAAGTACTTGGAGCTAGGGAAGAGGACTGGACCTCTGATTCTTCGTCGTCGGATCGCAAACCGTAACTAAAACGAAATCCTCTTGGGGTACTCGTTTTGACGAGTCAGTCCTACTCCTGAATAGGAGGGATGATGAAGATTCTTGATCTTTTGTTACGCGAAGCGTATCTTGATACCTTTGACGTAGAATCTGAAACTAGACGGGCGATACTCACGAAGAGACCGACGTCCGCTAGCTCAGCGAGGAGGGAAGATCCAAGAGCAAGGGCTTGGTGAG
>JBBPOI010000643.1:0-10986 GCA_038091355.1 Phylloboletellus chloephorus
GTCAGATAGAAGGAAGTATGTGTGGAAATTGGCAGAAAAGCCTTTGCAAAACAAGGAAGTATAGGAAACAGTCCAGTTTGGAGGAGGTTTCTTGATGGTTTGGGGATGCATCAGTTCGAATGAAGTGGGGATCCTGGCAGGGATAGAAGGTAGAATGAATGCTGAGCATTACGTCTCCATTCTGGAGGATAATCTGCTTTCTATCCTGGAAAATTCTGAAATCTCTGAGAAGAGTATTATCTTTCATCAAGGTAATGACCTCAAGCATACCTCTAAAAGGTCCAATAAGTGGCTGGAATCTCAAGGGATCAAGGTTCTTGACTGGCCAGCACAATCTCCAGACCTTAGTTTCATTGAGCATCTCTGGCAAATCCTCAAAAAGAAGCTCAATAGCTATACAACACCCTCAGGAGGAGTTTGGGAATTTGGAAGAGGATTGAAGTGGAATGGAACAAGATAGAGGTTGAGGAGTATCAAGGATGGATAGAAAGCATGCCTAGAAAACTAGAGGCAGTAATAAAAGCAAAGGGAGGGCATACAAAATACTAAAATTATAGAATAGAAATGTTGCTCAAAAAAGTGTCCCAATGACATGTCATTTTGAAATGGTTATATCTCAATCCTATGGCAACCAAATCATATGACTAAGGGCTCATTTTCAAGGCAAGGGATTAGTGCTATTGATTAGCCTGCAAGAGTTAGAGCTAACACCTTCTGGTTCTCTTGCAAATGTCAAATCCTTCCAAAATTGCTAAATGTTGGGACACTTTTTTGAGCCACTGTAGTAGAGGATATTGGGGTCATTGCTTGAGTAGGGGCTTGAGTTTTAGGGGCTGACAGCAGCATCGGCAGTGACAGCACTGATGGAATCGGCGGCTGATTGGACATATTGTGATATCTATCTTGTCTGTTTTGAGGTCGAGGGTGGGGTTCATAACCTGTTGAATAGGGTAGGCACAAGTGTGAGAGGGCCTCAGACAAGATGGGGGGCAAAGATTAGGCTTAGAACTACTATCCTCTATTGTACAGTTTGTCTTAAATACTAGACTACTCAATAGCTAGAGTAATCTCGTTGATTAAGTGTCTAGCTGTGTCATTAGTGTCTAGCTGCATCATTGGTACTACTCGGCTAAACTCGGCCGAGAGTAGCTTGTTCATGTTTGGCCTAATGGCCAAATGGTCGTGTTCCAACCGACTCCAAGGCTTCCCAAGGTTCCATCTCAGAATGAGCGCCGCCTCCCTATGAACGTCTGGAACGGTAGCAAGGCTGCTGGCAGGGGGAGTCCGTCTTTTGAGTTGTCTGGTAGAGGTAGGAGCCCAGGTATCGCGCTCCAATGTCGTGGACGAAGGAAAACGGACCAACCACTGCTAGCCACTGTGCCAGACGATGCGGGGAACAATTACTGCTTCGGAACCTGGTTCTGCTCGAGCCATGGCAACAAACCAACACCCAACGTATGATCACCGTCATCCGTTCAAAGTTGGCGCTGAACCCCGTATACCGCTCCGCGAGGGAGGCAACATGAGTCGAATGGGGGAAAAAAAAAATCGACGGTCAGCCTCGCAGCCAGAAACCCCTCGGTGACATGGTCACCAGTCATGACGACCGCACGGACATTGCTTCAGGCATGTCAGCCCACATCTCTCTCTCCACCGCAAGGGCAGGTTCAACGCGTTTCTTCGTGTTGTTCTCCGTCTTCATCAGGTGCCTTGAGCACCCCTCGATGCCCATCTGGCTCCATGGCCACGTCTATCACCTTTGCTCGCAACCCTCACCACCAGGATAAAATCCGAGCGGGATCGCGCTGGTTCGTGCATGTCATATCCTGATCCGGCTAGCGACGAACCAATCTCGTAAAGACGGGGGGAAGGGAAACAATCGAGTTCAGTTTGTAACGGAATTAAAGTGTCAAACACGCAGAGGGATGACACCGTTTCGTCCGTCTCGTCAAGAAAGCCACTCACAAAGTAGCCTTTTTTCTCCATTTTCGAAAAACGACCCATGAACAGTGCCTGTACGGTTTGCCCTGTTCTCGCTCACGTCGAAAACGTACGCGTTCAGTCACGAGTATGTACGGAGAAATGAGACTTGGTTCGAGACGCTACGCCTCAGCTAGCTTGCCTCGGCTGTTTAGAAGAAGAAGAATTAAGTTGGTCAGTTCGCCCAAACGGGGTGAATGGAACCCCATCGACTCACCCTCACTTCCTCGCCCGTCTTCCTAATCCAGACTGCCGGTCGCTCCGCAGTCTTCACACCTTCCTCTCCATCGTCCCACGTATAGCTTACTCCGACGGCCAAACGCGTACCGTCGCAGTTGAACGCGACCGAGGGAATCGCTGTCGAATACTTTGGATATTGCCGCAGACGTTTCTTGACTTTGTGATCCCAAATGGACACAGTACCATCGGACCCTGCGGACGCGAACGTATTGTATCTAAATAAAAACGAGCAACGTCGTGAAATTCCAACGCTAGTGGAGGGAAGGAGGAAACGAACACGGGGTGGAAAGCAAGGGCGTTGACTGGCCATACGTGGTCGACTTCGTCGATAGTCTGTCGGTGGCACTTGAACGCATACTTTTTGTCCTGGGCTTGTTGACTTGGGTCAAAGTACTCGACGCCGATACGGCCTTCAACCGAGCCGATGGCATATCCTACGGCGCGCGATGAACGAAACATTCGACGTGCCATTCCGCGTGAGTTGGCGCTCTGGGCGACTTACCTTGCCCGTCCGCCATGCATGCAAGACTTCTCGTCATGAACTTCAAGCTGCTTTCCCTCGTTTGCGCCGGCTCGCTCATATTCCGGACGTCGTAAATGTGGAACAATCGACTAGCCATGGCGACCACGAGCGTGTTGTTGACGAGGTCCATGTTGTAAACGCGCTCGGGAACTGCGTGCGACGCAACCCCAGCAGTCTCCGTGCGGACATCCCAGAACCGCAGAGACTGGTCCCAAGAACCGGTGACGAGGACGTCTAGGAGCACGTCAAGTGTAAGCGAAAACGACGACCACGGAACTCAACGTCGAAAAAAAAAACACCGCCCACTTTGTTCGCGAGCATAGTTCATGGCAGACACAGCGTTGTCGTGTTGGCCGAGGTAGGTGACCTTCTCGGACGACAGATCGAGCCTGCAGATATAGAATGGTTCGACCAACCCGTCGTACACAGGAAGACAGAAGAAGAACAACCAACGTACACTCGCACACCAGTATCCAGCCCACCACTGTACGCGTGAGTGGCGTCTCCGAAAGTGCACGCGAGGACAGCTGCACGGTGATCAAATTTTGCCTTTTGCTCGTTCGCGACCACATCGTAGAAGCGGACTGTCTATACGGAAGAAAATGAGCGAATTACCCCATCCGTGGAAACTCACTTTAGCATACCGTGTCCCAGGAAGAAACCAGCAGGTGATCTGAGTTCGTTGGCGAGAAGCGGACTAGAGAGACACTGTCGAAGGGAGGTGAAGAAAGCTCAAGATGGTCTTCAAACTAGATCCTCAGACATGCGCTACGCGTAGCATGAAAGAACGTCTCACCTGCCATACTAAATAATCTCTGTAGAGCGTTGGTCAATATGTTCTGGGTTCAAGACAAGAATCGAAGAAGTGTGTCTCACGTGACCTTTGCAACCCTAAGACCTTCTCGTTCCGTTTTTCTGACTTGCATCCTACCACCTACAACCGACTCGTAAACATTTCAATTCTGTCAGGCGCTCCTCTGTTTGTCTCCAAAGATATGCATTCTGCCGCGCAACTTGATACGTACAGTGAGTACTGCAATAAGAGATAAATTGCTGCTACCAACAGGGTATCTTTGTGACAATGCCGGAGTTGGTATGTGAGAGGTACGTTATAATCGTCGGCGTGGGGCATAAGAACAGATATGGGGTCGGTAACACACAACAGGTGTCGAATGTACAGGAGGATGTGAGCGTATTGGGATGCGTGAAGTGCGTGTGAGGGAGGTATGCACATGGAGGATATCACTACAAGTAATCCAACAACAACAGGTTATCCACAATTAAACCAAGACGGGGGGACAAGCGCGGGGTGTATAAAGGAGAAAATGGTGAGCGGTAGCGCGTGGGTACTGTGGATGCAATGGTTGGTGGCTGAGGGGTGTTATACAGATGTCCGTTGTGTGCGCAGAAGAGTCCAGGAAGAAGCCAATGGACGCCAGCATACATTGGTCGGAAGGGTCTAATATCCGCAGTGCGCTGCGAGCATGCTATCGAAATTGAAGAGCTGCTCAAACGTGTCTTGGTTCTGCGAATCTGCGGCGTATTGCCTCGCTTCTATCACCAAAGGATCATAGGAGCCAGGCGTGTATCCGATGTTGAACGTCCCAGATTGAGCGGTTGGCATAATGTCGTCGCCGCACCCAGGGATACCGAGCTCGATTGGTGGAATAGCGCTCATATCGAATTCGTCGCCAGCAAGCATGTGACTCGAGTCACCCCATGCGCCGACAGCGTCCCACGAGCATTCCGGGTAACCAAACTGCAAGGCGTCCAGAGTAGTTCCGCAGAAAGACCCAGTTTCCACCTGTGAACCTAACTGATCACAGGGCGAAACTGGGAACGAAAAGTCCGCTGGTACGCAGTTGACAGGAGAGAATTTACTCGATACCGGCGATGGCGGTCCGGATCCTGAGCTGACGGAAGACGGAGGCGATAGCATCTCGTGCGCGGACTGGGACATCGACAGCGGGTTCTCGGACATTCCATGATAAAATCCACTGGCCTTGGATCGCTATTAGCGAAAGTGCAATTCGAACCGATCCAAGCGACTCACATTGACACCTTGGAACACGTTCGATTGGGAGTATTGCTGCTGGGGCATAGCAGTATTCGAAGGGATGAAATCGAACTGAGAAGACGAACTTGATCCATGATCCGGGTGCGATGCTCTCCGGCTGATCATGGGCAGCATTGACGGGGACGTAGGGCACGAAGGCATATAAACCGACGGGACCTGGATGGTCTGGCGAGTAGGTGGCGGCGTAGGAACCGAGGACGAACGACCGTGGTTCTTCGGGACCATGGGAGCGCACATGGGAAGGACGAAGGAAATGCTGGTTTCCGACTCGACTTCTTCGCCACGTTTCCCCTTCTTCCCCTTGCGATCCTTGGTTCTCTGGGGCCGATAGACGTAATTGGGATACATTTGCTCATGTTCCTTCTTCTTCTCCTTGGCCAACTCCTCCCAATACAGCCGCTCCTCGGTTGAGAGGGCCTTCCATTGTTGGCTGATTGTTTTGGAGAGATCGGCCTGGCGCTGCTTCTTCGCCGGCCCATCGAGTGCGGCGGCTTCCTCCTGCACGGCCTGACGATCTTCGCAGCATTTTCTGCGGAAGAGGATGAACGCATTCTCGGGGCGTTTGATATAATCTTCATCGCCCTTTCTAGGTCTTCGCTCGGTATCGCTGCATATCGACGACTTGCGCCGTTTGTGGGACGACGATGGGGATGCAGGGAACGTGGATAGTGAGATGGTCGTTGGTGAGAAAAAGGGCGTGGATGATAACGACGTTTCTGAAGGTGAGACGGGAGAAAGAGTGCGAAGGAGCGTGGGCTGTGAAGGAGTGAGCGTGAGCTTCCGGAGATCCGGCTCAAAGGGAGAACTGATTGGAGAGGCGTAAGGACTGGACTCGGGTTGGTCGAAAGGAAAAGTGAAGGCGCGCGGCGTCGGCGAAAGAATGGCCAGGGATGGCAGTTGGGTGGTGTCCGTAATCACCTCAAGTGCTGCTCATGGTGAGTGATGATTAGGCGCTGATCTGGGACGACGGGGAACTGATTGGCGCGCAGACAGTACTCACATTGAGAATGGGTATCGCGAGTGCGGAGCGCAGGCATGATTGCTCGGTGTCTCGTGGACGGCGAACAACGGCTGCTAGGTGAGCAAACTCGTTCGGGAAGGGGATAATGGGGGAGGGGGGAGGGGAGTCGCGGCTGGGGTTTGAATAATGAGGTTTCGCTGTCGTGAACGAGGATACTGACGGATGTCTTTGTCACACAAGCGCGATCGCAAGAACAATTGGGCGAGTGGGGCACAAAAAGCGAAAGACAATACGGACTACTCGTTATATACGTTCAATCAAAACGCACGTCGAAAATGCGTTGAACCTAAACCTTGCGGATGGATAGTGGCAGGGGCACCAGGCCAGATTCGGACGAGAAGACCCGGTTTAGTGAGACAATGAGGGCGAACGGGACATGACGCTTATCAAATCAACACTCGTGCTTTGTCCTATGAGACAATTTCACGTCCATTCCGTGCACAAACACCGTACAAACAACTTTCTTATTGTCTTTTCGCCGTTTTCGCCACCTTCCCTCTCCCCCGGCCAAATTCCCAAGATATGATCAGAACATCCTCCCCAATTTCGCTAAAAATTCCGTATTTTCCCTCCTCCTTATCCTGACGAGTCAGGCTTGACCCACGTAATATCTTCCATTGTCCGCATCTCTTCCCGCGGCACGCCGGACCACTCGACGGACCAGTCTCCGCCGACGCCCGCGTGCTTGGAATGGCTGTCCACGTATGGCGTTGGTGTCCTTTTCAGGCCAGTGGGCCCGTGGGAGATTCTTGAGAAAAAAACAGGCCGACGCAGTCTTCGGTCGACAAGTAGAGATGAGGATCTTCGGCCTCCCTCACACGGTCCACCCAAATCGTACTCTCTGGGTTCACCCGAGTCGAACGGTATGCTTTCCGTGAAATAGTTGTCGAGGCTCTACTAGTGGACCGAAGACTGAGTGACTCGGCGTGTTTTTTTTTCCTCAAGAATTTCCCACGGGACCAGCCATAAAGTCGCAAATATTTGACGCAAGTATATCTTTATCCCTGACACTGCCGTGTCTAGCGCGTCGGGAACAACCATGGGCTGTGGGGACAAATATACGTGTGCCGGGAATAATTAATAAATTACCGCCATGCCCCACCATGTGGTTCCTTTCCGTCCTACATGATAAGTTACGGACGAGTCGATGACGTTCAACTTGCCTATTATGGCGCACTCTACCCACGAGCCCAGCCAGAGGCGAGTTATTGAAAGCCTCCCCCCCTCCATTGACAGTACTGCTAGATCTCGTGGAGTCGTTGGTGTGATTTACCTTTGTGATTGTTCCTGTCCCATCATCAATCTCCTGCGTGCTCGAGTTTCTGCATTATCCCCAGGGGCTAGGCATTGGGCCAGGATGGTCGACAGCCAGGCTGTTATTTTCTCCATATGCTACAGCACTGACTGAACGCTATACGACCATATCACACATCCATGAAAAATCCCCTGTAAGAGCAAAAAAGGCAAACCACACAGCCTGCCACAGTCAAAGAAAACACCCCCACCCAAAAAAAGTGATGGCAAGTCATGCATTTCCGAAAGAAAAGGGGGATTACATATTTTTCGCTCTTCACTTTGGGCATGAAACTCGGTGGGCCAGCTCAAAGAGTGTAACGGTCGATTCGGGGAGGCCGTGTTCAGCAAT
Organism: Phylloboletellus chloephorus; assembly: GCA_038091355.1. Lineage (NCBI taxonomy): Eukaryota > Fungi > Basidiomycota > Agaricomycetes > Boletales > Boletaceae > Phylloboletellus > Phylloboletellus chloephorus. Next base: position 7,487 of record JBBPOI010000643.1, read on the forward strand.
TTTTCATTTGTCATTTTTCGCAAATTCGTTTTTCTTCGTGACACCCGTGGGTTGAGGCGTCAACGGCAATTCTCGGCAGACTTCCTGATTTAGATGTGTACTCCCAAATGGAGTAGCTCCGACTCAATCCCCCTCACCTTTTTCACGTTCACGTTTCGGAAGAAGTCGGGAATCACGATAATAATAAAAAAAAGGGATCAGATAAGAAAAAGGGTGTTTGTTGATTTCGCGTCGTCTGTTGGGAGTATGATAGTTGACTCGCACTGTGGAGTGAAGTCCGTCGTAGAGCCGGAAGGTGACTCGCACTGGCAGATATGGTCGAGTCATTTGTGCGCGTGGATACCGTTCGTCGTAAAACCGGAGCTTTATTTCATCGTCCCGTCATTTCGGTTCGTCAAGGCTGGTTCCGTCGGCTCATCTGGCGGACAGGCCGTATCCGGAACAAGGCCAACCACCGTCCAGGAGTGGGAAATCTGCCATCGAAAAGCAGCTCACAGAGGAGCTAGACTCTGTTGCCGAGTCCCCCCCCCCCGCTTATGTTCGCTGTCTTGATGGTCGCCAGGGTAGCCCATCCAGCTGACCGATCAGTGACCAGACCGCGGCTTGAAATAGATATCGATATAGATGTCGCAAGTGAAGCTCCGGAGACCTTTACTACATGAAACCCATTCAATAATTGGTGGAGTGTGATTGCAATGATATCATCCCCCTCTCGACACGCTGAACCCCCGATCCAGGGTTAAGGTTACTCCACCACTCCTCCAGACCTTCCGTGGCAACAAAAAAAAAAAAAAATGAAACGCAGCATCGCAAGTGCGGACGGGCCATCGACGCACGCCGCCTCGAAGAAACTGAAGCTGCTCGCCGATCGCAGCGTGTCTTCTCCGTTCCCTGGTTTCCCGCATCCTTCCGCACAGGAGGCGCGCGCTGTCCATGCTCTCCTTGCGTCGCACACGCCCGGCGGGGCTCCAGTCCAGGCCCCCCCTTCCGCCAATTCAAATTCAGCAACGACGTGCGGACACACGCCGAACGTCATCGACGCGCTCATCGGAACGATCCTTTCCCAGAACACGTCGTCCGCGAACAGTTCCGCCGCCAAACGTGCCTTGGACGGCGTCTTCGGCGTCGGCCCGCCCGGCTTCGAAAAGATGGCGCACGCGGACAGGCAGGCGGTGGCGGATGCTATCAGGTCTGGGGGGCTCGCGAACCGCAAGGCCAAGGTCATCCAGGAAGCGCTGAGCGCGGTGAAGACGCGACGCGGGCGATACGACCTCCAGCACTTGTCGGCGCCCGGCGTGACGGACGAGGAAGCCATGCGGGAGCTCGTCGCGCTCGACGGCGTCGGCCCGAAGACGGCGGCGTGTGTGCTGTCGTTTTGTCTGGGGCGACGGGCGTTCGCGGTGGACACGCATGTCTTTCGGCTGTCGCGACTGTTGGGGTGGGTCCCGAGGACTGCGGATCGCGTCGCCGCGCAGGCTCATTTGGAGCTCAAGATTCCGCCCGAGCTCAAGTATGGTTTGCATGTCATGATGGTCCGTCACGGACGTGCTTGCCGCGGATGCAAGACGAACTGCAAGGGGCCTTGTCCGCTGAAGAGTTGGGTCAAGGAAAGAGCGACGACGAGTCAATCTCACGTAGATGGATTTGTCAAGGGCAGCGGCGGCTTTGACGACTCCAAGGCACTTCTACCGGGCATGTAGACGGTTCGCATCGTTTCATCTTCATTGAAAACTATCCATTCATGACCCTGGCACATGCGACATCAGGGGCTTCTGTTCATCTCTAAGCAAACGAACTCTCGTCCTTTCCATCGTCATCTAATGCGGTCCATCACTTTTCTGCGTGCACTTGGCAGACTGTGGCTCACAATATCCAGGTTTCGTCTTCGTCGTGTAAACGTCGAGCAAAGTGTACAGTCGGATTGCAGGTTCATTCGACTCCCTGACGTGCGAAGTGACTTCAGAGAAGCTGAACAGTGTTCCAGCGTGCACTGGTGTCATCCCTGTCAGCCGGCGAAACGTGCGTTGGTATGTCAGTTGGCATCTCGATCGATCGGCGTCCAACTCCTTGTCCTTGGTTTTTTGGGAGCACGATGAGTGCGCATGCGTAGCACGCTTGACTTCCTCTCTTCCAGTAAAATTTAACAAGTCCCTCTTTTTCTCTCGCCTGGTGACTTGCAATCTGACCAAGACATTGTCCCACTCCTTATCTCGTCCTTGTCGTACACTTCGACATGCGAGAAGCCAGGCCGCGTCGACAGGACGTTCGCAACTGGGACTATGGTGAGGTGAATCTTTGCAGTGATGGATCATCGTATGTGTTTCGGCGGGGGGGAGAACTCGCAGTGAGCACTGTCGCATCTCCTCAACCTACCTGCACACAAGGTCGTGTGGAGTGTTTTAGCTCAATCTTATCTGCACAGGTCTGATCTTTACGTTCTCGTTTCGTATGCCAAGAGTTGCGAGATACATGTGACATGGTTCCGAGCGCCTGGCGACGCGCGACTCACGATCAGTCTACCCAAAGCTGCTCGGATCTTCGAGAGATGGGGTTGGGGGGGGGGGACGGGGGGAGGCGATAGGTAGGCATAAGGAAGACACACACGTTGACCGTAGTTCTTGCACGCGATCGCAGTACATAGTACTTTCGAGTAACTGCCTTGCGGGATGCAAAAGAATCCACGCGGCGGGACGGGTTGGGCCCAAAATGGCAACGACTAGTCGTCCATCCAAACATCCATCCATCCATCCATCCATCCGCCTGTGCATGTGTTTTTTTTTTTTCCGTGCCGACCAGATAGGATGAAGTGCCAGGTGCCGGGGTTATTGTCCGCATTCGTCGGCCGAACCAGGAATCCCACTGCACGTGCGTGGGCGATGATGACGGTCCATCTGACAAAAGTAGTAGAGCGTAGCGCAAGGTGGGACGGACACGTGGACATCCCAACCCGAACTTCATACAGGACGAAATAAATGAAAATGTAAACGGTCGCCCCCTCTCGATGGTTCGGGTCGTCACCAATACTGGTTCGACGGAAGAGCGCCTTTGCCGGCTGTCCGTCCGCCCGTCCGTCCGCCATGCTATCATCGTTCCGGATCTTTTTTCTTTTTTGTGTCTGTCTTCGTGTCTGTCTCTGAACTCGAGGATCCTTGATTCTTGGAACGTGCGCGCCAGGTGTTGTGGGGATGTACTAACGAGGCTCTGTGCACGTGGAGCCGCTGGCGGCTGGGCAGTGAGGGCGCAGCGGGATTCTCGCTCGTGCGTGATGCTGGCACCTCCCCCCTCCCCTCCGCACTGGACGAATCACGCTACACGAACTCCCGGAAAGCGGTTCGTCCATCCCATCCATCGTGACTTCCGACGACACAGAGTTCGAGGTTTCTCGACACGCTCCGAAACCGTCGTCGTCGGAAGGAGCACCATTCGTTCGTTCTGCGCGGGGGGGGGAGAGGATGGCGTTGATGTTTGGCGTTTTTTGGCGTTTCTCAACGCGATCGACG
>JBBPOI010000644.1:0-10979 GCA_038091355.1 Phylloboletellus chloephorus
AACATGTGTTATGTCATGTGACATGCTTATGTAATAGCTAAGTATTATGCCAGGTCAAGTGTTCGATCCTGGTCAAGTCCAATTCTTTTTTAATGTAGAGGCGTTTGTCTGTATAGGAGAAATAATGCGTTTATAACAGCTAGTTTATGCACCCGTCCAGCGCCATAAATCAGATAACGTTGCTGTTCCCCCATAGTGCACTAGGGGGGGTCGCTGGTCACCTTGGCCAGACATCTTGGAGTAAGACGATAATACAACTCGGGTACCATCCCTTTCCAGTCTTCCTTTCTTTACCCCCGTACCTTTAGGGAAGTTGGCATTATCGGCATGCCATTAGTATTATACTATTTTGTAATAGATTAGTAGCAGACGACCTCTACCTCTTGTACATGTACTCTAGTATAGGGGGATTAGGGTTTGGTGGTTTAGGAAGACCCCAGACTCTAACAATTCCATTTCTCTTTAATACAGTTCCACGTCAAGATGGAGACATGGTGCAGCTAACCAGCACCATATTTCAGGCATATGCAGGTCCATTTTTCGTGTCCAAATGTCACTGTAGAGTCGGACAACACTGGCATTCCATATTATAGCTAACATCCATACAAGTAAATAAAATACAACTTGAACTTACTAGGGAAGATTTACATCGTTTTGTCAGGGCAGAGAGTGTGCACAAACTTGGGTGATACAGTATCCCAAATGTCAAAACAAGAGTCTAATAAGTGTTGTGGTTATCGACCATGACGACCTATGCACGTCAAATTTTCCCCTCTGATATGAAGCAACTCGTACCTTTTCATGATCGGACGAGTCTTCGTGCGCTGCGGTACCAACGTGCTGACAAAGCTTGCGGCGGCGACTCAGCCTTGCGCTGCTGAAATTGATGATTGCGTGCTCTCGCTCACTGGACTCTGGAGAGACACTGGTCCCACATAGCAGCACTGCACTTGAATAGACAACTTTGATATCTGATGATATATATATATTTCAATTCACATCGCATATTGGACGATACCTAGTTACATGTGGTGATATCGGAACTTCACTGGGTTTGACCTCGTCATCAAGCATGGAAAGCGGATCCCCGAATACCCTCATATTCTGGGTGCCTCGAGTCGTTTTTTTTTTTTCCGCGGCACGACACCATCAAGGTTTGTTACGAAATTTACTACCGCGGGAGGAAACGTAAAAACGATGGTGGGTGCCGCCGAACATCTCGAATCAATTCGGTCGTGTTGGTCGTGGCTGGCCGCAAACTGTACAGCTGGCTGGCGTTGGGCTCAGCGATTCGTCGCTGAAAGTGTCAACATTGTTCGTTGGGCAGCAATAACCTGAACCGAAGGCATCTTCGCGACGGGTCCCAGCTGTGCTTCAAGTTTGCTCAGCGTAGTCGGAATGTCCGTCCTTGGTTGCGAAAGCGATGTCGCGGAAAACTGGTGGCGTCTGAAATGTCAGAAAAAATCAAAAACAAATAAAAAAAAAGTAAAAAAAAAGAATCAGAAAATGTCCGCTACAGTACTTACCATCGTTAGGTAGATCTGAAACCATGACATCGAGAATCAAAACGACATGTGCACTTGATCAAGGACAGCTGCCCAGACAGATCACCGACCAGAGATCAGCCCATAATTCGTAACCAAACAGCACCACGAGCATTGCAGTCCGATGTTCACGGTTCTGCAGCAGGCAATATGATCGTCTGCTTCGCGACATGAATACATGTCGGTGTGCACCAATTTTCAGGGAATCTCAGGAGAGATGTGAGACGAAATCATGTCAGCGACGTGATCGGGGTGTACAACGCATGCAGGATGCGAGACGACGGGGTCATCAGGCTCGCCATAAATTGGCGACCTATGCGCAACTATGGCAGCTGGCTCAGAATGTTGTCAAGCTGATCGGAGGGAACAGTCATCTGAACGCGACCGAAGGCACATCGTGTGTTCAGCGTCGACATTAAACAATCAGGCAATAAATCCCAAGGATGACGACCATCGTGGGTGTAGCACGCCACGACGTGAGAACTCCAGTCAAATTCTGGAGGCTTGAGACCAGGTGGCGCACACGGTAGCTAATCACTCATCTTGAGCGGTGCGAGGAATCTGGGTGCTCAGTGGAGGCTGCCCATGGATGTCAGCAATTCTTGAACCTAAAACAATTCAATCGGATGTCTCGCAAGTCGGGGCCAGTCATTCAAAGCAAACAGGCGGAAGGGCACACGAGCGTCAGGAAACCGACGCGGCTATGGAGCGGGTTGCGATGAAAGGGGAACGGGACAAGTAGTTGAGGGTTAAACAATCAAATACGAGTGTGCGAATTGCAGGAAATTACGCATTCGCAGCAACAAAAAGGGTGGGCCAAAGGACTGCGTTCTCAACACACGAATCGAAGGTTGTGGACGGAAGATGGGAGGACGAAGGGAGATTTGAGCGACCGCAAGTGCCGGTGATAGGCGCACGGTTATCGATAACTAGAGCTTCGACAGGTACCCTTAAGCCACAGAAGCACAGAGAAATACCAGAGGTGGACGAACTGACATTCTTCTATGCCGCACTGTAACAGTGATATATTTACACCGAGTTCCCGACTATCGGAGGCCGCGTGTGAATGATGTTGGGTCATTCACTGATTTCGTGATTCAGCAGATGATATCTAGCCCGAAGTCCCTGATACAGACGGAACAGTCTCACTGTCAGGCACTTCGGCGTGTCGCAGCCGCCAAAAAAAGTGCGGTCTGATGTTGACCACTGAGTCGGTGCATGGAACGGCTCTTGGATGTACCTGACAGAGCGTCTGCGCCCCCGAGTTGTCTAGGTCTTTTTCTGCGCGAAGCCGCTAATTAGTTCATGCATAGAGATCTTTGGCGGTAACATACACATTCAGATTTGAGAGGCTGCAGCAAATCCATCAACTGGTCGGGAATTAGGCCTGGACGAATCGCCGCATTTGCACAGTAGTGAAAACTTGATGCGCCCAACCTCATATAACGGATATGAAAAATAATCTTCCCCCTCGCCTTCCTTGGAAGCTTGCTCGCACCATCCGTGGTCTTAACACAAGTTGATAAAACTTAGGTCGTTAGACCGAACCAGACAATGGAGTCAACCCACATTTACAACTCGTCTCTTGTGTTACGGGACCCATCCTCTTCTTCCCCTTGATCGTTTTCCCTCCCATCACGCTGCACATCAAACACTGCATTTCGCAGCACGTCCGTTAAACGTGCATACTCTTCAGCAGTCACGTCACCCTGTGCCGCTCCGTCTGCATTACCGTCCATTGGTATCTCCTCCAGAATCTCAATGACTATTTCTCCGTTTTCGCCACGATCCAAGAAAACCTGTGGATTGTTGCCTGTGAGCGCCTGAATTTCGGACGATTTCATCAAAGCTTCCACGGCTCGTTTCCAAAAGTCGTCCCAGTTCTCGTCGTCTTTGTCACCAGAGCTAGCCCCCAGTGAGCTCTGGAGAGGCGCGGGAGAAGGTATGACGAAACGAGATTTACGATTGAGAAGGTGGAGAGGATGGTCGGATTCGTTCAGATTCACTTGTTCGCCCGTTTGTCTCTGTTCAAGGTGTGTTGACTCGGAAGGAGAGACTGGGGCAGACACTGGATCAATGATTTGCCGGCAACGGATAAGAGATTCGTCGTGAGTTTCGAGACGAGATTTAAACCCAGGTTCGCCACATAAGCGTGGTGTCTGTACCACAAGTACGTAGGAGCATGTCTTGGCTTCTCGGACAAGAAGTATGGAGTCCGTCATCGTCATCGAACAGTGGAACTGACAACCGTTCACTAACCATTTTTTGATGTAGGACTGATCCAACTTACCTGAACCTCGACCTCACGAGGTCTGCCAGTTTTATCGCAGAATGTGCCGTCACCCCATCGTTGTACAAGGAAACGAGCACCAGGACCGTGTGCGACTTCCAAGTTTGCAGCCTGAGGGTGTTGATCAGCGACGAGCACATCCGCTCTGCTATCTGGTGGGACCGGGGCGCGACCCAGCGTGAACGCTTCCCACTGAACAAATCTTAACATGTCAATTCAAAGAGACGGTGGAGACTTGCCTGTGGATCCTCGGTAGGCTCGTACGGCCCTGGTTGCGGAGGATTGTATGAGCATGCCCAGTCATGAATCAGAGTAAGTGTTACCTTTGGGTGGTTGTGTGGGAGCGAGCTCTTTGAACTGTCTGATTTCCTGGTTGTGGCAATAAGAGTATGTGAACCACGTTTGGCGATGCTGAAACCAGAAATTAGAAATCGACCACGGCGCCAGATACGACGATCGCACATAGAGACATTTTCCGGATAAAGGCTGAAGCAGCGACCAGCTGTTCCAGAGTGCTGCGTCGTCATCAAAATGTTGCGGAGTTGAGGTGCCTGAGTCACGTGCGGGAGGGATGAGGCAAAGGAACTCATAGTGTGGACCCATCCTCATGTATTCGAGGGAATAGCCTGACTGCACTGCGTCCGTCACATCAATTCGACGAGCGGGAAAACACAAGTCAAACGTACAGACATTAGGTGGTTCTTGGGAGGGTGTCTCGGAACTACCTATCTCCTTCATGGCTGCGGGGGAGTACCACGCAGGGGAGTGCCACGACTCGCCAAGGAACTCGTGCTCGCCGCCGGACAAGCCATCGTGCAGCCAGCGCTGTGCGGTGTCGTTGAAGAGAGGGAGGTTGTTGAGGAAGGTGACGCGGTACTTGGGGAATGTGTAGAGATCCTCGGGGCCGGAGTAGAGCAGACGGGCTCGGGCAAGTGCGGCGGACGAAAGGGCGAGAGCGAGGGAGGAGGGGCGCATCTGCGAGAGTGACAGCGTGCTCGATTTTCTTCGGTGGTGCCGTGTGGACTGGCGAGTTGGATCGCCGACTGAAACGAAGGAAGCCCGACTCCGCGGCCCGGGCAGAGCACTTAAGGTTTTCGCGAGGCGGTCATGCACCCGCAAATCGCCGATCGGCAGCCTGATGGGGCAGAGTGGGTGCTGGCATGGCCCAGTTGCTTGTGCAGACGGGTCTCCAGCGTTGATCAGGCCCTCGCTGCAGCGCATCTCCGCATCGCTGTCCGACGGTGGCAATCTCCACCATACGCTGCAGAACGGATTTCTGCGTGCTTCGGTAGTGTTACGTATATATCCCCCCGAATATCAGGGGCAAAATCTCTGCGAACAGCCAGATTGCCCGACGATAATAATAAATCCCACTTTTGGCCGGAATTCCACGCGAGGGAAACAATTGCAATACACGTCCCAACTATATTCGGTAGGGGGATAATATTCCGTTAAAACGAGGGCTTCACCCTTTCCCCGCTTTTCCCCTCTCTCCTCGACGCGAACGTCCAGCTCCCGCGATCTCCATTCTCCAACCTCCCCACATGTCCGCCTCGCCACACCAAGACGACCCAACTGACAGATATGACGACGATATCGAGGAAAACGATCAGCCAAATCCAGAGCAAGTAGACCGTGAGCGCCTTGTTCTCTTGTCAGTCTCGGCGCCTGACTGCTCCCCGTGTTGTTCCTTTTTTTTTAAAAAAAATACTACCCACCGCCCCGGTAGCCGCTTTAGCACCCAAAGACGCGCAACCCGCCAAAAGGGGGCGCGGCCGCCCCAAAGGCAGCAAAAACAAGAAATCAGGGGCCACCGCGGGTCCATCAGAACTCGGAGCACCAGTAAAGAAGAAAAGGGGGAGACCACCCAAGGTTCATCTTGCTAGCCTCCCGTTCCTGATTCTCAACTGACCGATCCCCCCCACAGGAAAAAAAACCCGATGATTCAGGTGCTGAGGAGCCGCCTGCGAAGCGGAAGCGTGGTCGTCCGCGTAAAGAACAGAAACTACAAGAAGCTGCTACGGCAGCCACGTCCGCCTCTGCTGGTGAGGATGCAGATGGATCAAGCGTGAGGAGGAAACGGGGCCGGCCAACCAAGAAGACCTAGCTCAAATCTCTTCGCTCCATTTACATCTTCCAGTGTTCTCGGTTATGTTGCATTTCTTGCTTTCTTGTATACCAGATATCTACGGGTATTGACTCTGCTTTGTGTTTAGGTAACGCTTGCATAGACTATATAATTCCACCTTCATGGGATTTCCTGCGGTTACACTGATCGGTTTTGCGACCAACCATACGCACGCTCTTGCTTATTTTTATCCCCTGTGAACAGTCGCCTCGACAGCCAATGCCCACACTCCTCCTTTCAGCAACACGTCCAAAGTTAATCACCGTTCAATGCCCTTGGTCACGACCAGAGAAATTTTTAATTGCATCCACAGCTTCTGGTAAAATGTCACCGCCATCTCTCCGTGGGCTGAGGGAATTATCGAGGTTAGTTGACACGTCAATGCAATACGGTCACTGTCCACGCAGCCAATGAAAGCATTGCAGCGTTGCATAGAGGCCTGTGGCACACGTCAACACGGTACCGAGGTGCCCTGCCAAGGACAGCACAGCGGACTGCTTCGCTGCCTTCTTCCGAGCTGTTGCGTAGCTAATATCTGGACGGAAGGTGACCATCGTGTAGAGTGGAAGCCACCCTGTAGGGTTAGGAGATGGGAACGGAACAGTAGCCAATGACTGCGTGACCAGAGCCACGGACACCTTGCTGGAGGTGATCGCATACAGAAAGCTATCCAGCGCCTTCTTGAAGAGGTACATGGGTGTTGTGACAGAATGTCGCATCTCGACACTGCAGCCGTGAGCAATGAATTGAGGGTCAAGTAACAGAGGAGGGACGTACTAATTGTCCATGGCAAGTTCACAGATAGCAACAAGATCCTCATGCCTTGTTTCAGTGTACTTGGCCAGGGCACTGAACAGCCTCGTGTCCGTGAATTCTTGTTCGCCTAAATCGGCTGGTGGGCTGCTAGGAGCCACGCCCTCCTGCAGAAGCAGTGCTCGTAAAACCCTAACATCCTCCAAACCGCAGTTGAGGCCTTGTCCATAAAAAGGCACCATGGAATGGGCAGCGTCGCCAAGTATCACACACCGATCCTTGTAATGATACGGGTTTGCCTGAAGAGCATTGAGTCTCTCAGAGTCTTGACGAACGTGTTCAAATAAGGAGCACCTTGATACTTATAAGTGGGCTTCGGGGATTCTTCGTAAAATCGTCAAGTAACCTGTCTTCTCCGAGTAGGATGAGGGCATCCGGAAAGTATGTCCTGAACCACGATAAGATGGCTTCGCGACCAATCAGGTGATCAAACTCGACGGTGGGCGCGAACAATGTGCATGTGAAAGATTTATCCTGGAAATGAAGTGAGCTGGCAAGTGGGAAGAAACCAGTTGTCAGATATTTACTTTGTTTGGGAGAGCGATGAGCATGAAGGAATGGCGAGGCCAAATGTGGAGGTGATTCGGATCAAGCAAGAATACAGGCTGACCATGCTCGTCGCGGCCTGCCGGCACTTTGAGTTCAATGTATTCGTGCGGAATATATTCTTGCTGGAAATTCATTCTACATGCCTCGAGTCAGCGTCCCCTGAACGACAACCAACAGGGAGGTTACCTTACAACTCTCATTAATTGGCGACGGATAATGGAATAACTACCGTCTGCACCTATGCACAGGTGAAAGGTTGCTCGGATGTCCGCCCCCGAGTTTATATCCCGAATGGTTGCTGTTCTATTGTCGAAGTCAACGGAGACAACCCGGTGGTTGAAGAACAGACGGATGTTCGGGACGGCCGATGCCTCCTCAAGCAAGCCTTCGTTGAGAAGGGCACGATCTATGGAGTTGATGCACTGCGAAAGCGTAGAACACAGCATGTTAGAAAATACCCGACAGACACTCCAAACGACACGCGGAAGCCCACCCACCTGTCCGTCCCTGTCATACTGTTGACTATGCTGGTTCCCGAGCGTATCGTGAATCATCCGACCACGCATTGGTATGACAGTTTGCAGGAATCGGGCGGTTGCGGCTGGATCAACTGCCTGTAAAGCGGCGATTCCACGGGAGGATATCGCGAGGTTAATCGAGCGCTGCTGGGCGGCCGCCTTGGAGGAGGGGAGGCGTAAATCTGAGGACTTGGGGACTCATCTGTAACTAGGACACAAATCGGCAGCTTACCAGGCCTTGTTTCATAGATGTCAACATTCCATCCCATCTTCGCGAGGGATATGGCCGCAAGACATCCCACAGGACCGGCACCCACTACAGCTGCCGTTCGCGCCTTGTCCGCACGACGTTCTTTGCTTGCGTTCAAGGAGGCAAAGTCATGTTTCACGTTGGTCGACTTCATAGAGCTCAACTTCGTCCAAATCTGCGAGCGGCTATTTATTCGTTGTTTTTATATTTCCGGGGGGGTTGCTCGTTCCCGACTGGGGCCGGCATGATCGGAGATGAATGTGCATGTCTTCCACCGACCACAAGGACCTTGCCATCCTGCTCACTGAGGACCAGTTCTTTATCCCAACGAACAGGGTCTACGGCGCCCAGCCCGATGGTTGTGATTGGCCTTCCTTTCCCTGTGTTGAGCACGCTCACGTTGTCTTCCCCGCCATTCAGGTGACCACACATGCGCCTATCTCTGTGGTAATTCTCTCGGCCTATTAGCTAAACGGTCAAAGTCTCTTCTTGAAGAAGAGCTGCACGTATGGGGGACTCGGTGCGCGCCCCCCTCGGGATATCGGTTGCCTAAGCTTACTCTACTTTGTAAACTCATCACCCAGGGCCGTGGATGGCCACTTCAAACACCCACACGGTCGTAATTGGATGAATGTTGCAGATACGGTCACCCCTCTACTCGCTGAATTAGTTGGTGAGTGTACCTTCAGAAATACCAGTCCAGCTAGTTTTCCAGGTATTTATATCTGCATTCTCAGGCGCGCAGGAGAAAGAAGTTGCTTGTATGGGGACCTTGACTGCGAATCTCCACCTGATGATGTCAGCTTTCTATAAGCCTACCCCTGCACGTTTCAAGATTCTCTGCGAAGGCAAAGCCTTTCCCTCGGATCAAGTACGTGCAGGTTGTTTCGATCCAGACAAGCAATTCAATAGATCTGGCCTCATATCCAGTACGCATTCGCGTCGCAAGCTCGCCTGCACGGATATGACCCGGCCCAGGCGATTATCGAGATGTCTCCCCGACGCGGCGAGTTCACCCTTCGCGAGTCGGATATACTCGACATGATCGCTAAGGAGGGTTCGTCTATCGCCCTTGTAATTTTCAGCGGCGTGCAGTATTACACTGGTCAGTGGTTTCCCATGAAAGCGATCACCAATGCCGCGAAGGCACAGGTAAGTTTACGCACCCCTTCTGTGCTGTTACGTTTACACGCCACTCGCAACACCGACACTCGCATTTTCAGTCGTTCCAGCTGGTTTGGGTTTGGACACTAATATATTTCATTCAAAGGGTTGCATCTGTGGCTGGGATCTTGCCCATGCAATTGGGAACGTTCCCATGGCCCTACATGACTGGAACGTTGATTTCGCCGTATGGTGCTCATACAAATATCTCAATTCAGGGCCTGGCGGCATCGGCGGTCTTTTTGTCCATGACAAGTGGGAAAGCGACAGAGCGCCACAGTACGCATGTCTTCCTCCCTTCCCTCTTCTACTGGACTGAGTTTACCACACGGTAGGTATGCAGGATGGTGGGGACATGACCCCGTCACGCGATTTTCGATGCCTCCAAATTTCTCTCCCATAACCGGCGCACAGGGGTACCAGCAATCCAATCCGTCGGTGCTGGCGACAGTTTCTTTGCTTGGCAGCTTACAGATATTCAAAGAAGTCGGCATGATGGAACCCATGCGCGAGCGATCAGTGTTGCTGACCGGCTATCTGGAGTCTCTGCTCGTCAAGTCAGCGTTTTATGTGGCCACCAACGTGGCTGCCGAAAGATACCCACATGAAGATAAGGAACGGCGGACCCAGAATCTACAGCCTGCGTTCACGATCATTACTCCGCATGCTGCAGAGTCGAGGGGCGCTCAGTTGTCTCTGCTCTTCTTTCCCGCTGGGTCCGGTGTTATGCAAGAGGTATTCGACTATTTGTTATCAAAGAGTGTTGTTGGGGACGAGAGGCAACCCGACGTGATTCGGCTGACACCTGTCCCACTGTATAACACGAAGGTGGACTGCGAGCGAGCAGCCTTGGCATTAGAACAAGGATTTCAGTCATTAATAAAGGAGGGCACATAGACATTCATTCGTACACGCAAACGTCTAGTGAATCGACTCGGCACCCACAACATCGTTGATGTGGCTATATATTATATCGAGGTATCGGGTGCTCTTGAGGACATCATCGTGCTCGTCTTCCAAGTCGTCAAAGGACCTGGAAACCAGACACGAATTCTGCCTCAGAAAATCGTACATTGCGCCGCTCTGGCGCTCGTCTATCAGGGTATCCCCTTTAGAGTGTATAATCAACCAACGTATATGTTGGGCCTTGGGATAAACTGCCGCCCTGATTGCTGAGACGTTCTCGAACGAGTCCTTTCTTCCGAACGTGTTTTCGATGAACCAGGCTCTGTACGATGGAAAGCTGGAAAGCAACAGGTCGATGTCATATATGCCCTCGGACATTATGATGGCTGCGGTGGACTGGACGAGTGCATCCGACGGACAGACGGTGTCCGAGTCGCCTGGCATGCGCAGGAAAAGAGTGCACAGCATGTGTGCAGCGCAGCTGTGGCCGATAAGGCACAGGCTGCTGGGTTCCTGGGGCAACGGTCCGCCGTTTCCCTTGTGCCACGATGCGACGAACTCCAGGAAACGGAGGACATCCATTGCATGCTCTGGGTGGTGGAGGACGTTGTGCGGCGTGGGCTGTGTGGGCGTGAGGCGGTAGTTGGGAACGGCAACCGGGTGTCCGGTGGAGATGGCGATGCTGCGAGCCAAGGCGGCATGAGCGGCCTTGTCTTCCCTGCGCTGACGAGCTCAGTAGGACGGGGAGGGGGGGGGGGGGGAATTTTGGGAAACGAAAACCACGCGCCGCCGTGGATGAAAAAGACGAGGGGGGGTG
>JBBPOI010000645.1:0-10976 GCA_038091355.1 Phylloboletellus chloephorus
AGATCATGGAATGTGGTAGAAGGATTAGTAACGTGAAGACTGAAATGAAAACAAGAAGCAAGGGATGAAACCCTTTCTGAAACATGTAAGAAGAAAAGGTTTAAGATCCAGATCGTACCTGGACGCATCTGAGATCTGTCAAGTGAAACTAAGAAGAGAAGTGTGAAACTAAAAGACGAAGAAGTCAAAGTGAAGGAAAATTGTAACAGATACTATTTCAAAATTGCTCATAGATTTCACATCCTCTGTCTCGGAGTCTAATCCCTGACCTTCAACTGTCGGAATGAGACCCCAATCTTGTTCTCTGATTTCAAAAGCTGTCAGAAGGTATTCCAAATACTTGTCTCACTCTCTGACAGCTCTGGGTCTCAGAAACAAGGGCTCCCACTTTTGTGACGGGACTCCAAGTTGTTTCACTTGTGATTTTACTCTGATCCTGCTCGTAATATCCCCTCTGTAATCTACTTACAATCCGGATATTTAAGTATGAGCCAATCCCTGTATTCCGCAGTTCGAATATCAACTTGGCCTCAGCTCCTTTCCATCCTCTAAGTCTCCCCAGGCTCTACTCTTAGATTGCTTGCCAGATTAGTCCCTCCATAGACTAAGTCTTGCCCTTCACTCCGTTCTGACCTCCGAAATCCAAGACTAACTTGCAGCAGAGGTGCACCACATAAGGTGAAGCCAACGTCCCACCATCCCGAGAACTAACTCTGCCCTTCAGAGTCCCTCCAGAGCTGACCCAGGCCTTGCCTGACAGTTCAGCACCTCTGTCTTCGTGCCGAACTCCGACCCTCCGTCCTGTCAGTCGACTTTGACAGTCATTCGCAACAATCTAGCACCCTTTTAGCTTTCAGTCTGCAGCTTTTAACACATGCATGAGGCATCTAGTCCCATACATGAGGCATCTAGGCTAAGGCATGCATCAATATGCTGTTGCCATATGTCCATGGTCTAGAACCTGAGCTAAGGGTTCTTAGTAATAGAATATGAATAGGCCCAAATGTGACAAAGGTGTCACATCATGTGATGTCACGTGTGACTGCATGACAGGGTGACATGTCACATCACAAGTGTGATATCATGTGATGTCATGTCATGTGTTGAGTCATGTGACCTAGTCTGTCACAATGACCCAAGAAACTAAGTAAAAAAAAAAAAAAGTAAAGAAATGTCCATAGAATAATAAGGAGTGCATAATAAAATAAGGGAAAAATAGTCTGTGCAAGCCAGGGGGTGGACATTTCCTGTGTTCCTAACAAAGGAAGCTTCATACTCCTCAGACATTCCTTGGTGTTGGCCATTCCAGTATACAGCCTTCACTTTACGTTCGTCCATCTTAATCCCATCCCTTCCAACTGAAGCAACTCGAAACAAAGACCCTTGATGAGAGGAGTGGATCCGCCTGAGCAACAACACAAACAATGAGAAGCATAGAAAGAGAGTGAAAATCTAGGAGCAAATCTATTCCCTGGCCTCTGTGATAAGGAAAGACCAAGAGAACTTGACTGAAGTTCTCTGGTGGCGCCTTCGGCCTTATATGCTATTCTACTATATGTACATGTTTGGTTAATATTACTATAAGAGGATGCATAGCCCACAAGGCTGTGGGGTGGAAATTAAGAATATAAAACATATATGAGGCAGTGGCAGAACAGCCCTGAGTGTTAGAAACACAAAGCTTGAGCTGCTGTGCACTCTCTTTTTACCCCTGTCTTGGTGGATAATATTTATTTTCATTATATATATGAAGTTGAGCTGCTGTACACTCCTTCAGTAAAATATTTGTTTTCCAGTCATGTGACTGTGGGAATTATCTATTCCTTTACCCTTTCACCTCTTCACACCTTCACAATATTACATCTTCACATATTTCACCATTTCACATAATCACATTAAAACCTTGTAGCATAGATAACAAGTATAGCAAGTGAGTAGCAATATTTGCTCTTATCATAGTTAGTATTAGTAATATGCTGTGCATGTGCACAGGGACCATGTAGCTATAGTATATAAGGATGAATGAAAGTGTCCCAAGAACTCTAGTCAAGTTCTTGTGGGTTTTGACCCTACAGCTTGGTTCGATCCTATTTATTTTACTTGTTGAGGTATAGTGTGAGCGTGCAGGGTCTTTCTTAGACTCTAGTGTTGCCACACTGAGGCTGTGGCATAGCCCTAATGGAGATTAAAGATGCATGTAAAAGGTGAGGCATAAGGTTGCATCTGTTGAACATGGCCTTACGCGTTATGTATAAGCTCATACTCCCATGTAGTTATTTATTTACTACATTATGCAGAACTCCGTTACAGTAGTTAGCGAGTCACATTTGTGACATGTCACACACTTTGTAACGTATATAAGGCTGGCTGTTGTAAGCGCCACAACAGAGTTCTCTTGACCTCTAACCACTACTTGCTCAGCACAAGTCGTAACCAGGTAAGCTACCGCTTTCCCTACGCAACCTAGCCTGCTTCAACAGCATCACCAGAAATGAAGAGCATGAGGTATACGCATGTACAAGATCTTACTGAGATCTCAGTAAATGAAACATAGCTGTGCACAGCATGGATAAAAGGAACACTGTGTGAGCATAAGGGAAGATCCATGGAAGATCCCTGATCCTAAAGAAGAATATAGCATAAGTGTCACTGAGTAGTGCACAATTCGTCAATGAATTGTGCCAGTGAACGAAAGTGTTCAGAAAATTAATGAAAAATCATAGTAAAATGTACCATCCATAACACCAACCATGATACCCAGAAACTCAACTTCTGTGGCCACAAGGTGCATTTCTCTGGTTTGACAAACAAGTCATTTTCTTCCAAGCAGCAGAGTACATGACTCTAGCCAGACTCTATAGCCAAACTTTTTTCCAAGCTAGCCAAAGTAGCCGACCCAGCGTGGACAAGGACTTATATTACACAGCCACATCTCAACGTGCTGTATGTTGGTATGTCTACACAACTATGTAAAGTCGCATATCATCCGTTCTAGAAGGTGCCGTCCTGGAGCTGTTTGAGAAGGCTCTGCATCTCCTCCAGGTCCTTCTTGAAGGCACTAGAGCTCGAGCCCGCATCACCTCTTCCAGAACCATTGAATGCATCACCTGAGATCGGTTTTCCATCGTCCATGGCGAGCCACTTGTCCAGTTGAGCGGATATAGCTTGTGCCTTTAATCGGTAGTGTGTGCGAATCACATCACGGAATGGTTCCGGAGGAGCTTTCAAATTCCCTAGCATCTGCGGCGGGTGAACGAGGACCACCGAAACTAGTGAGTACTCTTACAGCAGTCCTTGCGACCATCCGTCGCACATTTGCCGAGTCTGTCACGAATAAACCAGGGCTCGATCCATGGGTCGAGTGGCTTACATGCTTTAGATTGCGGCGTCCCGCCACCATTAGCCCACCCTGGCTCATTTAAGTAGGGTTCGTCGCACAAGATCATGGATTGGATAGAGATGAGAACCTGAAAGTGCATGGCTGTTTACCAGACTCATGGCTCCCTGTTAGCAAACGCACCTGCAGCAATGTCGATCTACCCGATATCCAGCCAGGGCCGGACCAAGTGCCGAGAAGAGATAAGCACACTTTGCCATCCTAATAAGACTCAGGCATGTGAAGTATTCGCAGCTGCTTGCACTTACCGCATACAAATTGGGGTTGAAGCGATATTTTCCGCCATTTGTCTTTGGACGACAGAGTCAAACATCATCGAGACACTTGGCACTGGACATTACCGTCATGTATTTAACACTAGGGGGTGATTGGTTATAGCTTGGTCCAAGGAATATGTCGAACAAGAAACTGCAAAATTTCAGCTGTAGCGAGTAATTCACTAAAGCAATACAGACCACCCATCCTGGTACCTACGCGTCGAGCGGTTGATGATCAAACCCGGTGAATAAGGTACAGGAACTCACGGTGTTCCTTCGGGGCCGATGATGAGCGCCTTGATGATATCCACACGGTTCTCGTCTACTCTCAAGAATATCGATGAGTCCCAAGCAACAGGAAGGTTCGTGGTCAAGACAGCAAGCTGGGAAATAGTTCTGTCAAGTGTCATGACTTCAAACTTAAACTCTCACTACCTCTTTTGCGATGGCTAACGAGCGCTTTGGAATCTCCGAGTTTGCAAGCATTCGTGCTTCGCTATTGAAGAAGAACTTGTAATGCGGAACAGTGTCTTCATCAGGTATCGGCTCTGCAGGGGGCACAGTAAGGTCGCAGTACTCAAACCGTACTTGAGTCGCCCAGTCAACATAAGCCCTCCTCCGCTCTTCTTCAGTGCTGCCAACTTGAATCGATGTATGATCGAATGCTGAAGAGCTCGTGATCTTGGGCAAGGATGCGTGCAACCTATCAACGAAGGCATCACCCTTTGTCTCTCGCAAAGAACGGTCGATAGCGTTTGCTGTCATCAGAATTCGCTGACAGAACGCGAGTAACTTCTGATTCTCATCCGACAACGTCGGAGATGACTCCTTTTCTTTGCCCTTTCCCTTGTCCGTTGTCATCCGCTTCTGTTCCTCCGTCATCTCTTCTTCCTCGGGTTCTGTTGGCTTGACCCCCTCGAGCCCCTTGATGGCTGCTTGAGCTTGTATGACAATAGCTTCAAGCAACTCACGGGGCCCGGCGCTGCCTTCATAGACGATTGTGCGTTCTCGAATCACCGACTTGCCTTTGCCAACTTTCTTCGGAGCAACAGATTTGATCAACCCCGCTACCATGATAGGCATGGCCATCATGCTCGCCAATGCTTCATGATTGGAGATGGTCTGCGTGGAGAACAGAATTAAACATAGAATCCTCCAGGAAAAAGTACGCACTTCAAGCCACTCGAACAATTCAAAGTACAGTACAGACCGATCAGACATGTCCGACAGTGAATCGTTTCGAAGAAGAGTCGAGCAGAGGAAATTGAATCGTCTGCGAAGATGTGCCAAGGCGGTAGGATGGACCATATAATCACTAGTAAGAGCTCCGGCGTCCCTGTGAAGTGAGGGAAGATAGACACGTATTTGGGAGAGAAGTAGACCAATCTTCTCGTCTTTGACGCGCTGCTGGGCTTGCGCCTCCAGTTGTCCAGAAGTCTGGGAATGTTGAGTTCCAAGGACGGCAGTTACTGAATAATGCAACTTACGTCCTCGCGCCCATCCCCCGCATAACCAGTGCCGCCTCGCGCTTTCTTCCCCACTGGTAAGGACATATAGTATGCGTCATCCTGATCATCTTCCCCGTTAGTGGTGGATGAATGAGGATGGATATCCATCTTGCGTTTCTTGCTTGACTTTGCTTTCGATGCCCCTAGACTCTGCTCATCCCCTGATTGACGCCTTTGCTCCACGAACATCGATTCCAACATTGCAAGACCAACACCTAGTATAACGCCCTGCAAGTTCGAGCAATGAAACAAACTGATGTCGATAGATGCACAGGGGCGACTATTGCTGTTTCCGGGATTAATTGTTTCACCGCATGCAAAACAGAACTCGACGTTGCAATTGGGGCACGATTGCCTGACAATACAACGCAGATGCTCGGTATAGCTCGAGAACTCGGGCTATGGGTGGGATGAGCCTGCAGGCGGAGTGAAGACCGTACCACTACAACTCACAAAAAGGGGAAAGAAATCGCTTCTCTTTCGATCAAGCTTGTATCCACAAGATTGAGGACAGGGGCAACTGTTGTTGCTCAGGAAGTCGTATAGAGCAAAAAGGAACGACTGCTCATTGCCCTCAGGACAACCTTTCATCCAGTCACCCTGCATCATGAGCTTGGCCGACTCCTTAGATCCCGGCAGCACAGCAGATTCGGCTTCTTCCTCCACTTCGATGACCTCGTCGCGACGATCCTTGGAAAAGAAAATGCCTGAAGTGCGGTTAACTGCCAGAGCACGCAGTCAAGAATTCGTATTTGCCTGCATAGGGGTCAACCTCCCCTGTGTTTCGCTTTGTCTCGTAATCGGAATCGTAGTCAACATAATCATCGACTAAGTGTTGGCTGAATGAGAGCGCCTGGCAGAAATGTCTTGAGGAGCCTACCGTCGTCTTCGTTGTCTTGCATATCGACATCCTCGTCGCCATCCCCGTGCTCTGGAGTCTGAATCCCATCAACGTGATACATTGAACCGCAGGAGAATGGGTACGTACAGAAGCACGAGGGGTGCGTGAGGGGCTCATCCGGACCGGCGGGCTGACCGGTGCCATGCGCACATCGTCGTCGTCGTCCGTCACGCTCGGGAACTCGCCATCGAAAATGCGTTCCGCTGCTTGCATGACATCCTTATATCTACGCAAGGCCGCGCGCGCTTGCGGCACCGTCGCACCCTGGTGGCCGGAAAAATGAATCGCAGCTCGCACCAGAAGTGTGGTAGAACTGCGTACCATCTCGACTAATTGATGTATCTCTTTATCCATTGCGAGCTGCTTGCGCTGAGCTGCAGACGGCTTGGTGCTTGACAGGCTGGAAGCGTCGCCCAGTAGCCCATGTCACGCCGTGACGGTCACACGCTCATTGCACGCATCAATCCTACTTCGTCCCTTGTTCTCCTCAAAGTCTCGGGAAAGCCAATCGATTGTCTCAGTCCACGCGACCTAGCACTTTAAGATAGAGCGAGTTATATATAAATAAAAGAGGCTGCGCCATCAAGAGGAACCATTCAGCATCGGGTGAATCAAACTAACAAGTCAGAACTCGAAAAATGTTCGAGACATTGCCGGGGGATAACAGACGGTAGAGTGCCAGTCAAAAAGGGAAGAGGGATACAAGTAAAAGGTACACACAGCGCCAGCTTGTCAGACCAGCCCAACGAAGTGGTTCGTCGCTGTCAGTAGAAACAAAATAAATTTGGGTAGGAGAGCAGAAGAACTAACTCTTCGGAAGGGGAGGAACGCTGTCGTGATCATCCCGATCATACCCAAGAGGATATGAGGATAAATCATTCATAAGTGCCAGAGTGTCCAAGCTAGCGCGCTGACGCCCCTGGAAGGCCGACGGGGGTTGAGTACCCTCCGTTCCTCCATGGTCGATGTGGAAAGGGAAACTTCCCAGCCCCGAAGAAGCCGTGGATAGCTGAGAGGCCGTTGACATGCCTAACATACGGCGGCTCGGAGGAGCGGTCAGGGGCGGGAAGGAAGAGCTAGTTCCTGTGGACCCAGCTTCAGACGACACAGGGGTCGAAGGAGTAGGTTCCGCGACTGCTAATAGAGTTTTCGACTGAGCAGTAGCGGAGAAATGCTGGCCCAGTGGTGAACGAGGTGGAGAGCGAACAGGGCGCGAGGATATGGGAGACGGTGGGACAAAGGGGAATGATTCAAGAATCGAGTCTGCCCGGGTAGATGTGGTGGAGACGACTGATGTTCCTGACATTCGTCTCGATTTATCCAGACCCTGAGCACGAGCCTGAGCGTGAGCGTGAGCCAAGGCCCGCTGCTGCTGCTCCTGCAGTGTAGCAGGACCATTCGGAGGAATGGACGAAGGTGAGGCCAATTTGGGTCCATCGGATTCAGACTCGGCTAGCGAACCAGTAGAGATGACTGGACACTGCTTAGTCGGCGCGTGATGATCCCCGAACGGATCACGAGTCGAAAGTTCGTGTTCCTCATCTACCTCATCAACTATGTCCGCAGGTCCAAATGACGTCGCAGCCAGAGGTGAACGGACGGAGGGACGAGCAGTGACCGAAGGGGGTTTCAAACTATCGGAGGAAAGTTGGGAATTCGGAGTCACGGTGCCTGAAGTCTGGATGACTTCTGCTCTGACTTTGCCAACAACCTGCCGAACGGCACCCTGAGTGTGCGTGACAATCATGGGAGCCTCGTTCAAAAAGTCGCTCGAATAACTAGCATTTGACATGTACGACATCCTCGACGAACCTGAGCGCTGTGAGTGAGCGTAATGTGGAGCGGGCTCACGCAAGGTGTCGAGTGAGGGTTGAGGGTTGTCTAATACGAGGTCTGTAGGGCGAGCGGGGCGTACCGGGGAGTTGGGTGGCAAGGAACCAGTTTCTGAGAGAGGAGAAGATGGCTGCACTGATCCAGGGGATACCAGCGCGATTGGTATAACATTTGTGCCATTTGTGCCTGTTGAAGTTGTCTGGATGGATTGACCATCCTCAAATGGATTACCTATGGATGGCCTACCAGAGGCACGACGGGTAGAGCCTTGAGACCGAGCATCGATATCAACCACACCGTCTCCAGTCGAGGCGCACACCCTGGCAGCATGCGTCGGGGTTGCTGGGGATGGTTGTGGTTTTTCTGTCGGATCGGGACGATTAAGAACGGCTTCTGCCGCAGCGGGCACGTCCGGTTTGGTTTCGACAGCTGCTTCGCGAGACAGACGTGCACGTTGACGACGGCGGTACAAGAAGAATACGACCAAGGAGCCTATCAGGACAAGAAGAACTGCAACTATTGCTCCAGCAAGAGCACCTGAGCTGATGCTCCCATTGCCACTACTGGTGTTTTGGGAATTGGGCTGACAAGTGAAAGTTGGACAAGCGTTACATGACCTGGAATGTTTGTTAGATATGAGAGACAGGGAGAGTAATAACACAGACTGGCTGATCTGGATGCAGCGCTGGTCTGCAGAACAAGTGCAGACAGGTGGTTGCGATGGGCAGGTAACGCACTGCCTTGGCGATAGATCCAAGTGCATGAAAACGCAACGAAAGAGACAAAGGAGTGTGTGTCTAGTTTACTGTGTGAGCAAGGCTCCAACGTAGTCGCTCGCAAATGAGGTGGCGACGGCGACGAGGACGACGAGGAACGTAGCGATGCTGGCAAAGGGAAAGACTGAAAGGCTCTGAAGGTGACAGCGCGATTTCGCACGGTGTACTGCCACTTTCCCATCATTTCATTATTCACACCCTGAACACCACCCATGCATGCATTCGCTATTTTAAAATCTCACAAGAGACCGCTGTCAGATGTATTTTATTTCCTGCTGATAGTCGAGGGGGAGGGGTGCAGGAATCTACCAGATATGCATGCTTGGGAGTCACAACCTGCCTACTTGAAATCACAGGCCCTGATACTTCGGGACGCCTTAACAAGGGTAGGAGACTTTCAACTCTTACGGCAAGTGAGCACGCACTCGTTGAATACTGATACATCATCCTGCAATGACTTTTCTAGTCAATGAAAGCTTCCTTGTCATCGTCCCAACCCAACGTCTCTGGGGCGACTCCGAGCTGACGGAGCATAACACCTAAAGTGTTGCACCCAACATCATCGTCCTCTTTCGGTGCCAGTCGTTCCGCAGCGTAAAGAGACTCTGATGGATCGTGATCGCGGGATTCTTCACCTATAAGTTTGGTGTCCCAACCCCAAGACGCGTCCCCATTGTTGGTACTTTCCCAGCCGCATGACCCGCGAAAGGGCGTCGCCTTTCCCGAAACATTACCAGTATCTTTAACAATGTCCCACACTTCATGGGCCACTTCTCTGCCTGCCTCTATCCATTTTTTCGCCAGTGCGATAAGGACCTCTGCTTCGTTATCCTCCTTGACCTTTATGGCACGCTTAAGGGACTGTAGCTTGCGTTCGAGCGCCTGGAGCGCTGGCGTGAGGCGTATAGTCCTGGAGTCCAATAGAAGCACCCTGTTGATGAGAGGTGATTTGAACTGCGTGGTAGATTTCGATGTATCCTTGAGCTGCAAGGTAGAGAGATGTATAGCAGATTCCTTCTGGTCGAGCTTATCGTGGCTTATTCCAAGTGTAGGGCTAATGGTTGAATCTGCATCACTGGTGTTAACTGCGCAGGACGGTCCATCGGTGACGAAGGGAAGCTTCAATGGTGGACGAAACGGTGCAGCCAACTTTCTGAATTGGTGGTGCTGAGAAGCTAGGGTTGCGCGCTTCGGGGCAGGCGGTAGATAAACCAGAGAGTCCAGTTTCTGTATAATCTTATAATACTCGTATCTCCGCAGTAAAATAATACACACCAGACGTTTTGATGGCTGCGATGCACGCTGTCCGTCAGGCTGAACGTAGAGCGTCAGCGGAAGGGACAACAGATTTTACCATTCTTACGTCAATATCGGAGGCCACCCGCTTTGGCCTGAGACCCTCAAAATAGGAAGTAGAATCTGTTTCCACAAGAGATTGATTGAACTTGTGTGCTGGCGCAGCGTCCGCGACGTCTTGACTAGGGAGATTATTCGATACCCAACGAGATTCATCCTGAGCCTCCATATCGTCGCCCAGGGGACAGTCACAAAGACCCCCACCCTCATCAGCTAGTACCTGCAGTAATTCAGCAATAGTGCACCAGGTTAAATTCCTAATACCATTTTTGAGTGTTCAGAACCACTGATGGAAGACTGAGATGATGCATAAGGTGAGGAAGAGAACAGCTGCAGAGGACTGGAGCTAGGAGGCAGGGAAGACATGAGGTATATGCACAAACCGTGCTTTATCACTGACTACGGTGGGCGATAAGGATCAGGTCCACTTTTCAAGCAATTTCAGTTCCGTTGCCAACCCAAATTACCCCAACAATTTAATTATTTAGTTATCAAATTGTTGTGTAATTATCGTGGTGTTCAGGGTGTGAATAATGAAACTATTAGAGCGTGTCCAGCTTGATTCTCGGCTACTTCGGCTACTTCGGTTAGCTTGGCAAGAAGTTCGGCAAGTGTAGCCGAAGCAGTTGGCGTCATGTGACCCAGTAGCTAGCTAGCTCATGTGACTCCGCTCATGTAACCCATCATATGATCCATCCCCAAACAATGTCAGGTGACTGTTTCCTCGTCATGTGATAATTCCCACAGTGCACGCGCTGACAAATCAGGATTCCCACCTCCCCGCTCATGACGAAGCGAAAATTCCCATTGCCACCACAAGTTCTCACGCGACGGCCCCAAATGCGGCCACAGTTTCGCACGCTCGTGGCAACAACCTGCCGCCACAAAACTCCCATGCGGCCACAGCAAATTCTCACGTGCTGCGGCAACATTTGCCGCAACAGAATT
>JBBPOI010000646.1:0-10969 GCA_038091355.1 Phylloboletellus chloephorus
ACAACGAGTGAGCGTTCTACTGCACTCGTATGCAAGGAATAAAATATCTAAAAATACAAGGAAAATGCTGCAAGACCGAGGGAAGAACGAGCTTAGTCATGGCTCGTTCCCTGTGTTCGTAACACTATGTCCCTAGTTTGGTTATCCTTGTAGTACGGACACGTAGTAGTATTTAGCACAAGAGCGTCGTGGTCATGGCATCACATGGGATGAGGTTTGGCATATGACGCCATTCCTTACAGTCATCATAGACGACTTCAGCCGTTTTCCTTGGGTCTACTTCATGAAACACAAAAGTGAAGCACTCGGGATCTACAACCAGTGGAAAACGGATGTCCAAACACTGCTTCATACTGAAATAGGACAAGAGGACTTCTCAGAATCCTATGTCAAGTTCGTCAGAAGTGATAGGGGAACAGAGTACATCAATAAGGCGTTCCGACACCAGTTCCGAACTGATGGAACAATTCACGAAACCTCTGCTCCATATACTCCGGAACAAAATGGACTAGCAGAATGGATGAATCAAACCCTGTGCACTCTTGCAAACACTATGCTGGAAAAATCCAAACTTCCAAAATCTTTCTGGACTGATGCCATGGCCACCGCTGCTTATGTTACTGCACGAAGTCCAACCTCTGGACTTGATGGAAAAGTACCGTATCAAATCTTTTTCAATCGACAGGTTGATCCAACCTTCTTTCGGCCCTTTGGATGCCCAGCATATGCCTACACACCAAAGGAACAACGAGGTGGAAAATTCCAACCATATGGAAAGAAATGTATCATGATCGGATATACATATGGACAACAGGCCTACAAGCTCCTCAATATAGAACGGCGAACCATCATCTCTAGCTGACATGTTACCTTCGATGAAGCCGGAACCATTTCTGGAACTGAGTCAGCCCCATGGAATGGCTCTGCCATCGAGGGACAGTGGAAGGGTCTAATTCCAAAGCACCTTCGCCAATCAGAAAACAACAATGAAGACAACGATGTCCACCGTCCACCTAATCCAAAACCAGTGGGAGAAAACATACTCCCAGAAGACAATCCAGAACGACCAGCAAGTCCTGCTATACAAGAACTCACAGACAGATTTGAACAACTCCATCTGGATGCACCTCATCTCCCAGTCCCTCTGGTTCCTCTAGCCATTCCGGCTGTTCCGGCCATTCCGGTCCTTCTGGTCCTTTCTGTTCCTCCTATTTCTGCACCTGTCCTAGCCCATCCTCCCGCTCAACAAGTAGCTGGTGTATGCAAAAGTAATTGACTGCGACGACCAGCAAACAAGAACAAAGAATATCAGCGTACTTTGGATGAAGAGGCCACAAGACAAGCAAATCGACAGCAAAAACAAGCTGATCGTCCGGAAACACCAGAACCACAGCCGGGAATACCAGAACTACCGGAACATCCGCAAACACCGGAACAAGCAGAAAACCAACCTGATATCCCAGGGGCATTTTTAGTATCCATTGAAGACATGGAAAACATCATATTCGCTGGTTCTGTTAACACAAAGTTGGATGACCCCCTTCCCAGAATACTCAAGGAGGCCTACTCTGGAGCGAATGCAGAACTTTGGAAGTCGGCAGTGGAAGAAGAGCTTCAAAGTCTCAATTCAAACCATGTCTATGAAACTGTCCTTATTCCAGAGAAAGCTACTCCAATCACTTCCAAACCTGTCTTCTGCATCAAATGAAACCAAAATGGGAATGTAGAACAATACAAGGTTCGGATAGTTGCACGCGGGTTCACTCAAAAGGAAGGGATCGATTACCAGGAAGTTTTTGCTCCAGTGGCAAATCTTGATTCAGTTCGCACTCTGATTGCTCTTGTTGCAAAACACAATCTAGAATTGGATCAAATGGACATCTCAACAGCATACCTTAATGGAGAGCTTGAAGAGGACCTATACATGTTACCCCCAGATGGTGTTCCTATCCAACCCGGATGCTGTTGGAAGCTCTGACGCTCCCTATACGGACTTAAGCAGGCCGGAAGAACTTGGAACAAGACTCTAGATCGAAAGCTTGGAGAACTCGGGTTCACTCATCTGGATGCAGAGACATGCCTTTACGTCTATCAGAATGACAGACAGGTCTGCTTCCTGGTCGTCTATGTTGATGGCCTACTCCTAGCTGCCAGTTCCCGGAAGCTTATGAACTCTGTCAAAATGAAACTCTCTTCCAGTTTCAAAATGCGGGATTTGGAGGAAGCCAAGTACATTCTGGGAATTGAAATCAAGCGAAATCGTGAACTCCAAACCATCTCTCTATCCCAATCACAGTACTCTCAGACAATCCTGGACCGTACCAGTATGTCCAACTGCAAACCTGTATGGACTCCGACGGCACACAATTCCCACCTCTCTGCGACTGACCCTGAGGATGACCGCAGTATTCCAGAAATGACCATTGAAGGACGTCAAGTCTCCTATCTTATCATCATTGGATCTTTGATGTATCTCATGCTTGGAACACTCAGCCGTTTCAGTGCAAAACCCAAACAAATTCACTGGGAGGCAGCAAAGCGAGTACTCAGATACATCCAAGCCACAAAGAACATGGAACTCAGATTTGACGGAACTGAGATCTCGATGGACTTAGATTTCCATGGATACTCTGATGCTGGATGGTCTCAGGATCCAGACAACTCCCAGTCCACTTTTGGTTTTCTTTTTATGAGCAATCGTGGAGCCATCTCCTGGTCCAGCAAACAACAAAGCATGGTCGCACTCTCTACTACCGAATCGGAATATATTGGACTTAGCAATGCTGGACAGCATCTTGCATGGCTCCGGACCTTCTTTGACGTAATTGGACATACACAGAAGGGCCCAACCGAATTATTCTGCGACAATCAAGCTGCCATAATTTTATCCCATGATCCACAGTTCCGAGCACAGACCAAGCATATTCAACGGAAATACCATTTTGTTAGGGATGACCTCATCGGAAAAGGAGAAGCAATCGTTCGCTATATTCCAACAGGAGACATGGTGGCAGATATACTCACAAAGCCCCTTGCAAGGGATCAGCACTGATCAGGTTCCGAGTCATTCCGGTCCCGGCACTTCTGAGCCCGGAAGTGCCATTTCGGAAACGCACTCTGGAACAATCAATTCCGGAACTGCTTCTGGAATTTTCCCATGCCTTTCTGCAGGTTCCGAGATGAGCATCTCGGAACTGTCCCGGAACTACTTCCGGAATTTTCCCATGCTTTTCTGGACTCGGAATAGCGGAAATGAGTTTTTATTCACTTAGACCTTTTTAATTTTTCCTTAGCCGATGCTCACAGCATTTACCATACAACATGATACGAGTATACCTCCGCCCACTTAAAATAGTCTTTGCTGACATAATACACAACAAGTCGTTTTTTGCCATCTCAGGCAGCAGCCGAGCTCTGGGCTATTCCTGCCCATTCATAGATTCTGTCACAAGTGTAACAAGTCCTAAGACACTGTCACCACAGGGACTCTACTATCTAAGTGAAAGAGGTGCACTAATCCTCTAAGACTTGTTACAAAGGTGCAACTGTTCTCAGTACAGCGCAGACTGGCAAAGAGAAAGGAGAAAGGATCAGTCACTAACACTGAAGTGCTAGCAAGGGACCCTGAAACATACTACTACTAATCACGCTCACACAAACTATCTATGCTCAACGGACTTGATGCCGAAGCAAACAAGTGATTAACTATGATACATGGTCCTTTATATACTCCAGACTACTGCGCACGGATCAAGCTGTGCATAGGAAATAGAAGGTACTAATTAGGATACGTGTCAAACATGTGTGAATAAGAAGCGTAATAGAAGCGGTAATTAAGAAGGCTGTTAGAAACACAAAGCTTGAGCTGCTGTGTGCTCGCTTTTTAGCCCCTGTCTTGGTGGTCAATATTTATTTTCATTATATTTATGAAGTTGAGCTGCTAAGCGCTCCTTCAGTAAATATTCATTTTTCAGTCATGTGATCATGGGAACATGCACGTGACAGCGGGAATCATATATTCGTTTATTCTTTTCATGTCATCTCACGTAATCATACTGAACCTTTTTAGTAATAGATAGCATTCATAGTAAGCGAATAGCAATATTTGCTCTTATCTTACATAGCATTAGTAATACGCTGCACAGGTGCGCACGGACCATGTAGCTAGAGTATATAAGGACGAATGAAAGCGCCCCAAGAACTCTAGTCAAGTTCTTGTGGGTTAACGCCTACTGCTTGGTTCGAGACTATCGTCAGTTATCCTTGTTAAGGTTTAGTGTGAGCGTCCAGGGCCTTTCTTAGGCTTTAGGATTGCCACATTAGAACTTGACTTCTTCTTACCCTCCGCGCTCACGTGCATTAAACCTTTCTTGTCACTGTTTCATAGTCTTGATCTGACTTAAAATGATTGGTCGGGCTCCAGACCTAAGAAGACGAGGGATCCTAGGGGCGTCCGTGTTCAGGAACACGGGGTGATAAGCTCTCACCAAATCACTGCTTGCGCACTGATGCTTCACGGTTTCTTTTTCTTTTTGCCCGCCGCTTTTAGGACAGTAGGAGTTGCAACCTCCTTTTTACATACTTTTCTCTACGCTCGCCGCCTTTAGAGCCATCCGGATAAAACCGGTTTTCCCCCTCTAAGGCAACTTCTCATCCCTCAAGAATCGGGACATATTCGACACGTGGCTCGTGTCTATGCACCCCTTTCCTCGCATTCAGTGAGAGCCTGAGAAGTCCATTTAGGAGGACTCAGGAAGTTCCACGTTGCGTTTCCCCTTTCCCGTGTTCAGCTTAAAACCTGGTGGAAGTCCTTCGGGAGGACCATCAGTCTAGTGAGCAAAGCGTTCCCCCTCTTCTCGACGGTCCCCGAGTACCACAGGACCACAAGGTTTCAAAATTTCGGAAGTTAAGAAGGAAGAATCACCCTTCTTGCTTTACCCTCTCTTCTTTGGGGAAGCCTCAGTCGACCCCAACGATCACCCTATACTTCCTTTTAAGGAAAAAGAAAGAAATTTCAGGGAACGATACCCCGTACTTGAATTCACCCCTCCTCCGGCTTGAACTCCAATGCCAGAAATTCAAATTCCCATTCCTCCTCCTGCTCCTCATTGGCAATGACAGGAGTTTCAAATTCAAAGGTCCTCTCTTCATGCGCGGTCTAAGATCAAACCCCCCCGTCGCACCCCCTACATCTTGACCGGCCGCCATGTGTTACGCGAAGCGTTGACTTGACAACCTTCGACGTAGAATCTAAAACTAGTCGGGCGATACTCATGAAGAGACCGACGTCCGCTAGATCAACGAGGAAAAAGGATCGAAGAGCAAGGGTTTGGTAAACCCAAGAACGTAGTCAAGGACTGGACAAGTCCTGAGGCGAAGATCGAGGACTGGCAAAGTCCCGGGGTCGAAGGTCTTCGATGGCGATCGAAGGATTGCAAGAGGTTACGCTTGTATTGCGTAGATCAAGAATGGAGACTAAGTACAAGCGGATCTACTACTTATACTATGAAAGACTGAGCACGGACCAAGACAAGAATAATACCATGTCAGCCAAGAGGTCAGATCAAGGGATGGAACTCGTTCTGAAACATGTAAGAAGAACGAGGGAAGAAACCTTGTCTGAAACGTATAAGAACGAGACAAGGGATGAAACGTTGTCTGAAACATGTAACAAATAAAGTTCCAAGATCTAAGTCGTACCTCGACGTATCAAAGATCTGCTAAGTGAATATGAGAGTAAAGACTCAAAGACAGGGGGCGAGAAAGAAAGGAAAATTGTAACACCATGTACAGCGGTGATCCCACTAGCCCGGTTCAAGGGCTAACAATCCATGAGCTGCTCCAGCAGCTCGTGCATATGCAAGCGCAGATGAATGCGCTTATCGCAGAAAAGAACAAGAAGCCGACAGCGGCTGAAGTTCTTAAAGTGGCCCCAGACCCGGGCCTTTACGATGGAGCCTCTAAGGGCTTCGATTCATGATGGATGTGCCTCCGCATCTATCTTAGCTCTGTCAGTGGATCGTCCCTGACAGATAAGGAAAGGACCATCGCCGTGTTGACACGGTTGGGGTCTGATGACGGCACAGACCGTCACGTAGCAGCAGCCTATGGCCGCATCTATTTAAATACTTTCTTACGAGAAGAAGCTCTTGCCCAGGAGGCAATGGAGAGAGATCCAGAGAAGCTTGCATATCGCTGGCCATCAGAAAAGACTCTGGAAGAGTCTTTAACTCTACGTTTCAAGTCCTCTAACGCTGGGGACTATGCACTCGCTCAGCTAGAGCGATGCATTCAAGGTCCGCGGGAACGGACTCAAGAATTCATGGTTTGCTGGTCGAACTTATGGGAGGAATCCGGGACCGATAACGCCCTCAGAGTTAGACTCCTTGAGAAGGCCGTAAGGCCTTCTATTATGAAGCAGATCTACCTGCAAGATTGCAGGGAAAGAATAGTGTCGGAATACCTTCCGACAATTATGAAATTCGGCATAGCCAAAGAATCGTTTGCCCTCCGCGGGCAATACCAGGCACAACCCTGGTCAAACAAAACTAGTGCTGCTGCCCCCTCTGGCAGGGCACAACTTTATCCGGGCGCTGGAGAGCCCATGAATATTGGGGCTACTGGTAAGCCCACTTGCTTTAACTGTGGGCAGTCGAATCATCGGGTGGCTAGATGCCCCCAGCCCAAAGTCCCCTGCCCCGAATGTGCCTGGCTTGGGGGCAGACATAAGTACAATTGCCGAACAGGTAACCAAGGAGGCTCGAGTTCGTCTTGAGTTCAACAGGTGGCGCTGGCAATGCCGGTATCAACAGGAACGGCTGCTGGACAGCCTCAAGGACAAGGAGACCTGAATAAGGTCAAAGGGATGTCGTATGCCGAGATGAAGGCATACTTCTACAATCTCCATGTGGCCGAGATGAAGGCCCAGGGAAAAGGATTTGGAGCTTAGCTGAGCTAGGCAGGCAAGCTCCAAAAGAAGAAATTGTAAATAGGTTCTCGGTTTTGGACTCAGACGTTGAAACTGTAATATACTCTGATGAATCTACTCTGGTTTCCGAGAATGAGTCTGATTACGAAAAACCGAAAATAACTCAAAATCCTAGTAAGTCCGAAGAGGGTCCCTGTAAAAAGCTTGGTGGGGACAGTACTGCGCTTAATTCTCTTAAAAAGGAATTCCCGGACCGGATTTGCATCCGATCTGCAACTCTTAAGCGAGAAATCGCTTTAGAAGTTAAAGTAGCTCACCCCACCACTAAATATAAGGAACATGGGTGTGAAGCACTCCTAGATAGTGGAGCCAATGGCATTTTCATTGATAGACAATGGATCAACGAAAAGAAAATACATGTCCAGAAACTGGAACGTCCCATTCCAGTTTTTAATGTTGATGGAACCAAGAACTCTGCCGGAGATATTACACACTCAGCAGAGCTAATCATTTCATATAATGGACATAGAGAAAAGGTCGTGGCTGAAGTTACCGACCTTGGATGAAACCACGTCATCCTCGGGTACACGTGGCTCGCCAAGCATAATCCAGAAATTAATTGGATAACGGGCGAGGTTAAACTAAACAGGTGTCCAAATACTTGTTATTTGCTCTCCGACAGGCCGACGTCACTTCGAGTCTGTGAGGAGAATGAGCTGCAAGATATGCCTAGGGTACATAGGCGTCTTAAGGCTATGGATGCAAAAGTATCCACAGAGAAAACTGCACAAGAATTGGTTCCTAAGGAGTTCCACCAGTTTTTGCCTGTATTCGAAAAGAAAAGCTCTGAGAGGCTCCCTGTGTGAAAGCCGTGGGACCATGCTATTGAGCTTAAGGATGGATTTAAGCCTAGAAAGGCTAAGGTCTATCCTATGTCTCCAGAGGAGACTAAGGAGATCAACGAATTTATCGACGATCAGTTAAGGAAGGGATATATTCGCCCTTCTAAGTCACCGCAGACCTCCCCGGTATTCTTTGTTCCTAAGAAAGACGGGAAAAAGCGGATGGTTCAGGATTATCGGTACCTGAACGAGTGGACGGTTAAAAATAACAATAACTATCCACTTCCCTTAATATCTCAGCTTGTTGACAAGCTGAAAGGCGCGAAAATGTTTACGAAGATGGACCTCCGGTGGGGGTATAACAATGTTCGTATTAAGGAAGGAGATGAATGGAAAGGAGCTTTCACCTGTCATCGTGGAAGTTTTGAACCTCTCGTCATGTATTTCGGCCAGTGTAATTCGCCGGCTACTTTCCAAAATATGATGAACAACATCTTCTCAGATATGAGCACAGTTGTCATTATTTATATTGATGACTTAATGGTATTTACCAAGACTGATGATCCCAAAGAACACGATGAAATCGTGAAGGAAGTTCTCTGGAGATTACAAGAGAATGATCTTTACGTTAAGCCGGAAAAGTGCATATTCCATGCTAAATCTGTCGAATTCCTTGGAATGATTGTATCGGAAAAGGGAGTTGCCATGGAGCAATCTAAAGTGAAAGCCGTATTGGAATGGCCCTGTCCAATAAACGTTAGGGGAGTCCGGAGCTTCCTCGGATTGGCCAATTTCTATAGGCGATTCATTAAAGATTTCTCCCTAATTATGAGGTCGCTGAGCGATCTCACTAAAAAGGACTATTTATGGGAATGGACTGAGAAGCAACAGACTGCGTTTGATACGTTAAAAGGTGCCTTCACTACCACACCTATTTTGGTCTTCCCAGATTCCGAAAAAGAGTATCGCCTGGAGTGCGATGCCTCTAATTATGCTACGGGAGCTGTGCTCTCCATCAAGAAGGGAGAGGAGTGGCATCCAGTTGCCTTCCATTCTGCTTCTATGACCCCCGTGTTAGAAACACAAAAGCTTGAGCTGCTGTGCGCTCGCTTTAAGCCCCTGTCTTGGTGGATAATATTTATTTTCATTATATTTATGAAGTTGAGCTGCTGAGCGCTCCTTCAGTAAATATTCGTTTTCCAGTCACGTGACCGTGGGAATTATCTATCTCCTTACCCTTTCACCTCTTCACACCTTCACGATATCACATCTTCACATATTTCACCATTTCACGTAATCACATTGAACCTTGTAGCATAGATAACAAGTATAGCAAGCGAATAGCAATATTCGCTCTTATCATAGGTAGTATTAGTAATATGCTGCGCATATGCGCACGGACCATGTAGCTTTAGTATATAAGGATGAATGAATACGCCCCAAGAACTCTAGTCAAGTTCTTGTGGGTTTTGGCCTATAAGCTTGGTTCGATCCATTGTCTTTCAGTTGAGGTATAGTGTGAGCGCGCAGGGTCTTTATTAGACTCTAGTGTTGCCACACCCCGAGCAAAGGAACTATCCCATTGGGAATAAAGAAATGCTCGCTATTATTCTGGCGCTTGAACAATGGCGCCATTGTTTAGAAGGTGCTACCCATAGGTTCGAAATATGGTCGGATCATGCCAACCTTCAATACTTTATGTCAAGTCAAAATCTGAATTGGCGACAAGCGAGATGGGCCCAGTACCTATCTCGTTTTGATTACTTATTAGTGAAGAAGGCCGGTACTTCTATGGGAAAAGCCGATGCGTTGTCCAGACGAGAGGATCACGCTATCGGTATTGAGGAAGATAATAAGGGAATGCAGGTCATCCCTGATTCACGTATTGCCCGTAATGAAGTCACTAGGGTGGCGGAGCTGGAGGAAATAATTCTCCAACGGGTTAAGGACGCCCAAGAAAAGTCCAAAAACTCTCAGAGTTTGGAAAAGGATGAAGATGGAATCCTTATCCTAAACAATAAGATATATGTCCGTGCTGAGGATGAGACCCTTCGGCAAGACATCATTACTTTATATCACGATTCCCCATTGGCCAGACATATGGGATCAGAGAAAACCCTTGAGTTGATCTCAAGATATTATTCATGGAAATCTATGAGGGTGCAAGTTACGGATTACGTTTCATGATGTGATCGTTGCACACGAATGAAACCCACTAATGTGCCGCTGGCCGGTAAATTAAAACCTAATCCTATACCAGCTGGACCATGGCAGGATATTTCGGCAGACTTTATAACTGATCTGCTGTTATCTAACTCTTACGATACTATCCTGGTGGTAGTGGATCGCTTCTCGAAGGAAGCCGTATTTATCCCGACAAATAAAACTATTACGTCGCTGGGAACTTCTAAGTTATATCGGGACCATGTGTGGAAAAACCATGATTTACCTAGAAGTATTATATCCGATCGAGGGCCACAATTTTCAGCCCAGATTATGAAGGATTTAGGTCTGATGCTAGGCATTGATCTTAAAATTTCCACTGCTTTCCACCTGCAAACGGACGGGCAGACGGAGCGTCTCAATCGAGACCTTCAACAGTATTTAAGACTATACACCGCTGAAAAGCAGGATGAATGGTCAGATTGGCTAGTGCTGGCAC
Organism: Phylloboletellus chloephorus; assembly: GCA_038091355.1. Taxonomy (NCBI): domain Eukaryota; kingdom Fungi; phylum Basidiomycota; class Agaricomycetes; order Boletales; family Boletaceae; genus Phylloboletellus; species Phylloboletellus chloephorus. The sequence goes on from JBBPOI010000646.1 coordinate 10,433, forward strand.
AGTTTTCATAGTATAATCGTGTGCATAGCGCTACGGGCAAAGCCCCGTTTCAGGTCACCCAGTCTTTTATGCCAAGAATGGGAATTGAACCTTTCGAGGCTAAGGCCCCTGCTGCCACCGAGTTTGCCAAAAGCTTTGACGAAACCTTAGAGCAGGTTAAGCAAAGTTTAGAAAAAGCACAGCGCCAGATGAAGGAACAGGCAGATAAACATCATTCCTCAGCTCCTATTTATGAAGTGGGTAGCCAAGTTTGGCTGTCGACAGAAAACCTTAAATTACCGAGGGAATCTCGGAAGCTTACAGAAAGGTGGCTGGACCCCTATTGAAACAACCCAAAAGCAAAGACCCTTAAGGAAAAGGAATGGATCCGCCGAGCTGAAGCACAAATAACGAGAAAGCGAAGAGAGATGATAACAGTCTAGGAGCGAATCTATCCCCTGGCCTCTGTGATGAGGAAAGACCAAGAGAACTTGACTGAAGTTCTCTGGCGGCGCCTTCGGCCTTATATACTACTCTATTGTATGTACATGTTTGGTC
>JBBPOI010000647.1:0-10920 GCA_038091355.1 Phylloboletellus chloephorus
CTTTTGTCCCCAATCCATCCCCTTCCCCCCCCCCCCCCCTCCTTCACTTTATGGCACAAAAACATTCAAGATCGAATGATCTCTCGCGTTCAAAAAAAAAAAAAAACATTTCCTGTATGGAGCTGCCAACTGAGGTATGATATCACAGAGATGAAAAAAAAAAATTTAATTTTTTTCCAAAAAATAAAAATGTCTTTTTTTTGGATTTACCCTGTTTTCCTAATTCCGCATAGCCTATCCGTCGCGTAGACCCTTTTCTTTCTTTCACCTTTCCCTCATCACAAAAAAAAAAAAAAAACTGGTAGCATCGAAAAAGAGCCAGCGATCTTTTTTTTTTTTTTTTTTTTTTTTTTTTTTTTTTTTTTTTTTTCACACTGAGCCAGTAGTACTACGTTAATTTTTATTCATATATATATTTGTTCATGTGGAAGCGTTGTTTTCGCCTCCGATAGCGAGAGATAAAAAAAAAAAAGCCGATGGAGTGAGAGATATATAAATAAAATAGTCGTTCCGTACTGCGTAATTATCGTCCGAGTGCCATCTGAGAGTTGTTGTCAAAAGAAAGAGACAGAAAGAGAAAAGAGAAAAGAGAAAGAGACGGAGACAGAAAGCGAGGGAGAAGGTCAAGATTAGCTGTGAAGAGCCCAAAGGGCTACTACTGCCAAGAAGTGAGCGTGGGGTCAGTCAAGGGTCCCTCGAGAACGCACGATTGACTCCGATTGAATGGAATGGGGTTTTTCCAAAATCCTCGGCTCCTGAACCTCCTTTGGTATAGAGAGTGTCAAATAAAAAGAGAAGAAATGAGCAAAGAACTTGATGAAGCAAGTCAAAGGCGAGTACAACAATGGTCAGATCTCCTTCCTCCCCCCCCCCATATGATACAGAACCTTGCAACCACGACCCTCCTTCGTCATACGGCATGTCCCCCAGTCCACGCTTGCACGCTCTCCGATCTCGACTCATCATATGCAACCCCTTCTGGTTGGAGTGGACCACGCGCCACCGCCGGATACGCCGAACTTAGAGCCGCAGACGTCTCATCGCGCTGATACTGATACAGCGGGCGCCCGGATAGGCTATCTAGCGGGGGATGTTCGCGGAGTCCCGGCGACCCAGATCCAGAATGCGGAGGTTGGGGTCGCACCTGCATCTCGAAAGACTCTGGGGAAGCCACATTCGAGTACGCTGCCGAAGACGCAGGACGTGAATAACCGAGTTCTGGGACTGGAGATACAGAACTCGGCAAAGGACCAACGTCGACGTTCGGGAACGGGTAGAGCGGTGGCAGTATCGGAGAGGGTGATGAGATGTCGCTCGGTGAGTAGTACGAGGCCTGTTTCGACGAACCCAGTAGGCCCGTCGGCTCGACTTCAGCAGCCATCGTGTCCGACAATGCCACGTGGATCAAGGGGGGCGTAGTGCGTTCGCCGTCCAGGGGGTCTGCATACCGAGGTCGGCTCTTCTCGTTGACGTCAGACTCAGATGGGACCCTCGTTGGCTCGTATGCATGCGACAGAGTTAGCTCGGAGGCCGACCGGACGTGTGGCTCGCGGAACATGGGAGCCGCCTCGATATCCGTGCTGCGCGCGTTCTTGGACGCTTTGCGATGCCTGATTCCTAACCGGTCTTTCAAGTCCCCGCTGACCCACATCTCGCGAACGATGTCCTTGTCCAGCGGCGCATACGCAGAAGAAGCAAACTTGTAGATGAAGCGAGGAGCTGGGGGCCACGTCAGACCATGCCCGAGATTACGGACTCCGGGTTCGCTCACCTAGTGCGACCATCACCGAGAAGACTACTGTGGCCCAGAATGTGACATTGCTAAAAAGCACTTCCACTTCGTCCACGAACGAGTCAGTGCTCGAAAAGAAGTTGTTGGCTGGGAGGAACGAGTAAATCACAACCCACAGTATCATCACGAGTGAAGATCCGAAGACGACGATCCACGTGATGAACGTCCAGCTGGGCAAAACATCTCCGGTGAGCACAAACGCCAGGTACATAAAGAGAACGCACTAGTGGGTGTTCATTCCAACGTATGTATTCGCTGCAAAGATGGCGGCGATCGCAACAGTGGTGCCAAAATCCGCTAGAGAGTCGATGCCCCTGCCATCCCAAGACGTCGCGAGACCGAGGGACCAGACCAGATAAGGAATGAAGAAGACGACAGCAGACTGGTAAAGACCATCGAGCATATACGACCAGAACTTTACCCGGGTATACTCTAGGCCGCGGATACCCCGAATATACAGCTCAGGGTATGCCAAGGCTGCTTTGGCGTTGATGTCCTGGTCGAACGCTGATATGTGGGAGGTCAGGACCACGTAATCCCACCGACTCCATCGAAGTGCTTACCGCCAAGAACGATTACAGGCAGCGACGTGAAAATCAAGTTGTAGAGAAGGATGAAGCTGTAGTCATACAGGTATGTCGCGTCGAAGCTATCCAAGAACAATAGTTAGGCCCGATGATCCTCATGAACTCCCGGATGACTCACTAGCAATAGATCAGATACCAAAACATGGCCAACGTCCAGATCACGTTCTGCACAAAAACCGTTCAGTCAAGCTAGTCCACGAGGACGACAACAAGCAAACGACCTTGTAGAAGAAGTTGCTGTGCATGTCGGCGATCCGCTGATATGACCAGCGTCCGTGGACAAGGAGCAACTTTGTCAGGAACCTGAATTGCCCAAACGCATAGTCTGCTGACATCGCAGCCTGTGAACCTTCGTGGCCCAACAGCCCACAACCAACGTTGGCTTCTTGGATCATAGCCACGTCGTTTGCACCATCGCCAATCGACAAGGTCATAGCTTTTCGGCCCTCTTTGACCTGGGATACCAAGTAAGAATGTGTTCTTTAGGAGAAAGTAAAAGACGGGCATACCAGCTTCACCGTCAGCGCCTTCTGGGCCGGCGACACACGACAGCACACGACAGTCTCGCATTGTGTGCCAAGACTGAGGAACAACGGTTTGATATCGGGCGTCAACGCATGTCGCAACGTCTCTCCATCGATGACGACAGCGAACGCAGCCTGGGCTCCCGGGACAAAGCCACGTTTACGCGGGTCCAAGGACGGCGGACCCAACACGGACGCAATCTTGTTCAGCCCTGCTTCGATTTGTGCGCGCGTTCCTTCGGGGGTATCAGCCGAGAGGATCATGATGTCCATGTCTTGCTTGAGCAGGTTGCAGCTAAATCCGATCTCGATGGCCGTTTGAAGTTTATCGCCTGAGAGTGTGTCAAGCCTCGGACGCCGTCCCAACCCAACACGGTGCTCACCTGTGAGAATCCACAACTTGATGCCTGCCCGATGCAACGTTTCTATGGCCTCAGGCACGCCCTCCTGCAACTTGTCCTCCAGCGCTGTGGCTCCAAGCAGGAACAGCTCCTGCTCGATGCTCGATGCAGCCTTCTCGACCTCCTCCTCCCTGTTCTCCGTCGCCGCGGCCGCCTCCTCGTACGTCCTCACCCACATCAAGAACTCATCCTCCGCCAACACTCTGGACGCGATACAAAGCGTCCTCAACCCCCCGTTCGCGAACGAGTCCATATCCTTCGTTGTCTTCTCCTTCAGCACCGGGTCGTCCTTGGCCGAAAGCCGCTCGTAGACGACCGAGTCGGCGCCCTTGCAGTACAAGACGATACGACCGTCGGGCGTGCGCACGATCACGCTCATCCGTTTCCGCGTGCTGTTGAACTCGAGCGTCTTCAGCAGCGTGTACCGCTCGGGCTGGCCGAGCACCTCGATGTCGATCGCGTCCCTTGACTTGCCCACGAACGGAAACCCGACGTCCCTCGCGACAGCCACGAGCGCAGCCTCGTCCGGCGATTCTGCCTTGTACTCCAGGTACCAAGGCTTCTCCGCCTGCTCTGGCTTCTCCGCGAGGACGGTGTGGCAGACGGCCAGCGCGCGGAAGAACGCGGTGATGTGCCCTGCTTGGCCGGACGACCGGTCGGAGAGGTCCTCGGCGAGCTTCGGCGAGACGAGCGTGAGCTTCTCGATCTGGGCGTAGCGGTTCTTGAAGAGCTTCGTGAGCGTGGACACCATCGCGTTTTTGAGCACGGCCAGCCTGCGCGAAAGCTCCTCGGGCTCGACGGCGTCCGCTTTGCCTTCTCTCGTAGCGGCGCCTCGCTGCGCCTCGGTGACACCCTCCCCATAGACGATCCCGTGGATGGAGCATTTCTGGAACTCCATGACGTTTTGCGTGAGGGTGCCGGTCTTGTCGGAGAAGACGTATTCGATCTGGCCGAGGTCGTCAGAGATACCCCAGTTCTTGGGGACGCAGGCGGTGTCGAAGGGCTTGTAGTACATGTCGATGTCTTGTGCGATGAAGTAGGCCTGGATCGTCTTGACGATCTCTATCGAGATGAAGAGCGATACGGGGACGATGTTCTGGAATGCGATGAGGCAGGAGCTGCGGAATCGTCCAGATCAGCGCAAAACTGCGAAGGAGGGGGCCAGAACTCACACAAAGGTAACGAGCGCGTTCAGCACAGTGGAGCTGGTAGGATCTACACCCGGTTCATAGATCTTCACGCTCGTGTTGGACTGACCATCCAAGATGCCATAAATCACTGCAGAGAGCGTGCAGAGGACGAGAAGGAAGACGAAGTTGACGATGACGTTAAAGTTGGTCTCCTTCGCGATCTTGGATTGTTTAGACGGTGTGATTCCTCCGTTCAGGTAGATCTTGGTGTCGGGGCCGGTGAAAGCGACCAGACCGATGATCCAAGCGGTGTTCCGCACCGTGCAGCCGCGAAGGAGCAATTCGTTGATCGTGACGCCGTCCTTCCGGGATGTCCCGGTGACGGGGTCTGTGTAGCGCAATACCCCGGTGTACAGGTACAGATTCTGGTGTGGCGGCTCCGACTCGAGGACGAAGGATGACTTCTCGACGTCTTCCTCCGAGGCGATGGAAGAGGTGGCACGGAGAGCCTTGCGAGCCTTCAAGTTCGTCTCCCCGTCCAGGTTCTTCGTCTCGAGGTAGCAGATACCGTCGGGATCCGAGGTCGAAAGCACGACCACGTCCGCCGGGACTTGCTCGTTCTCCCTCAGTAGCACGATGTCCCCGACTTCCAACTTCTTCCACAGAGTCCTCTCCCATCTCGCAGTCCCGCTCGTCCTCCTCTTCCAGTCGATGACCCCCAACGACGACCGGGAAGGAATGCTCTGCAGGTCTCCAGAAAGCGACATGGCGTTTTGGCTCCATGCACCTATGTCGGCCGCGGGCGGCAGCCCGGGAGGATATGTGTGCGAATCAATGCTGGCGATGTCCTCTAGTTGTCTCCCACCCGCGCCGATCGGACGCCCAACGCTGAGCGTGCTCTCGTTGAAGTCCACGGTGCTCATGCTGATCCGGTCGCCGTCTACGCCTTTGCTTAGCACGATCCGCATCCCTTCTCCAGCTTCTTGCTCGCGGAGCTTTTGGACGCCCTTGGTGACCCGCCCGGGAGCATTGATGCGGAGGAGTCGCTGGTACCAAGGGCGAGGATCGAGGGGCTGGTTGACGTTGTGCCATTGACCGAGACGTGTCACGGCGGAAGTGTTGACTTCTTCGTCGAGCTGTGCGCGGCGGTAGTCCTCGACGCCGTCTTTGACGGCGGTGACGACGAGGATGAAGAGAATAGGAAGGGCCGCGGTGGATGCAGAGGCGGCGCCGAAGACGGGAAACACTTTGACGAGTTAGGAGGAGGGTGGGTTGACAGATGCTCACTCACGTTGAAATATAACGAGGGCCAAGAAGTAAATGTTGGCTATGCTAGAATGCCACGTCAGTGCAAGCAGCGCATCGCGGGGATGCAGCATCTTACCGGTGGAACTGCTCGAAGAGGTTCTTGGGGAGGAAGGTCAGTAGGGTATATCCTGAAGGGGGTGAGGCAAGCGACAGCACGAGCAGGTCAGGACGTACTGCTCGTGCGCACTTTGTTCCTGGCATAGCGGGCGAGGGGCTGGCCGTGTTGATCTACTTCCATAGCGGAAAGGGGGGTGTTGAGGTATACATTTCTGCGCAGCCCCGGGACTTGGGGTCCAGGAGGGGGTGGTTCTGAGAGGGCGGAATCGGCAGTCTTTGGACGTTTGTCCTTTCTGAAAAAGAGGGAACGCTTCCTGCGGGCAGACCTCTTCTCTGCGCGGAGTTCTGAGCGAATGGATTCTGCGAGGGTGGACGCCGCGGTGCGGACTGTGCGCAGACGGAGGTCGGGGTCGATGGCGGCATCGCTGTCGTTGTATGGATCTGGCTGCGGGTGCCGCTTGAACATGGCTGGTATTGAATTATGCACAGGGTATTCTCAAAGGTCCTGAATACCGAGTACCAGCACGGAAGGACCGAGGAAATGAAGGTGGCGACAGGGACAAGCCAGAGTGGAATGAGGAGGAGAGGACTTGAGCGTGCGGGCAGTGTGTAGCGGTGCGCGTTCAGGAATACCCCAGTCACCCCCGTCTGCAGTCAACACACTTATCTAGACTACACTCTATCTCATCATAACCAGCCAATAAAAATGTCACATTCTGCGCGCGAGGAGCTGGTAATAAAAAGGCAGACGACGAGGGAAAACCAAGCCAGGGAGAAAGAAAAAAGAAAAAGAAACATACAGCTGACAGGATGTAGCGTCAACATAAGGGAGGGAGGCGGAACTACGGGTATTGGGACAAACGGCGGCAGGACGCGCTACTCATCACTGTCAGGAATAACGATAGGTGTGATGTACATTTTTTTCTGCAAATGGAATAACAGCGAGATGGTCCACTGATCCTCTTTTAGAATATGTGCATCTCGTGTGTTCATTCCTGACGGCGGGTCAGCGGATTCAACACATCACAGCAATCAGTACGCACAGAGTCTTCTGCTTCCGCTGCAGCCTCCGCCTCAGCCTCCTCCGCAATCGACTCAACGGGAGGGGGTGCGGCATTCTCGTCCGTGGGTGCTTCGGCCTGATGAACTCGTCACTGTCTGTTCACTAAGGGGACGATAACCAATCTCACCCTGGAAGCGGCCCTCCTTGAGCCTGCTCTTGATGCGGGCTTCTTGGTGGTAGAGGCAGGCTTCGCCGATGCCCGTGATGACGGCTTCGTCGCCTTTGATGCGGGTTTCTCTGATGCAGCCTTCGACGCTGGCTTCGCAGTCGCCTTGGACTGGGGCTTGGCAGCCTGTGCCTGTGATTCAGGTTTGGCCTGTCGTCCACCACGGACAGAGGTTAGCGGGACATGAGAAAACCGCACGGACGCAGGGGACAAGGGCTCACCTTCTTCGGAGCTGGGGCCTCTTCAGCCTGGGCGGCGGGGGACTCGGCGGGCTGCTCCACGTCCTTGTCGGCGGCGGCGCGCTTCTTGCCTCTGGCGGACTTGGGCTTGGGCTGCTCAGCGGGGGCCTCCTGAGGTTCTTTTCCCGCCTCCTCTTTGTCTTCGGCGGGCTTGGCTTTCTTCGCGCGAGGCTTCGCAGGGGTCCTCTTTGGCGGTAGTTCAACCTTTGGCTGTTCTTTTATGCGTGTAGAGCGACGGGGCTCTGCTGGAATGTCTGTGGATGTGGGGGCTGTGGCTTTACGAGGCATCGCGCAGGGGAGGAGGAGGAGTAGAATATGGGGGGAGGAGGAACTTGTAGAGAGTGTGAAGGGAGACGCGCTTTGCTCATTAGTCGAATCCGCTTGAACTTTATCTCGAATTCGCCATCAACAAACAAAAACTCGATCACGTGATGTCGGGGCGCGTACACACGCACAAACAACGACCCATCCTGCGCACGGACATTTATTCATCTACTCGACACACAGTCTTATTCCTACAGTCCCGTCCCCTCTGAGCGTCAGAGTGCAGCAAGCACATCCTCTGCACCAGTGACCGAGACATTGCTGGGATTCTGCTCGACCTACAGAGTTCAGATCAGACAAAATACCAGGGAGTCAAATGAGACAAACCTGGATGTGTTTGACGACCAAGTTATCCAAGATCAACGCGTACCGCGCGGTACGAACGCCAAGGCCTTTGGCAGACAGGTCTATGGAAAGTCCGAGCGACTTTGACCATTCGGCATTGGTATCGGTGAGGGCAAGGATCTGTGACAATCATTGGGACCCGGATGTTCCGTTGCGAGATTCGTTTACCTTGTCCTTGAGCCCTTCGGCACGAGCCCATCCGCTCATGACAAACGGATCGTTGGCAGCGACAACCGCGACGACGTCGACGCCTCTGGCCTTGAACCCCTCGTGGCTCTTGATGTATCCAGGGAGGTGCTGGACGTGGCAGGTAGGCTATCGGAACACAGGCTGAGCTGGGGAAGGCGATCACGAGATCAACTGCGCACGGTGAACGCTCCAGGAACAGCAAACAGCACGACTTTCTTTCCAGCCCACTGATTTGTAGAGAGGGTGATGGCTACGGGGAGCTGCGGTCAGATTTACTGAGGATCGGGGAGAAGACCCACGGATTCCGCACGCAGCCTTGTTCGACATGCATGAGCTGCGATCTTGATAAGGTGGGCGGGGCACGACTCACCAGATCGTCAAGCTCGGGGGCATAGGGAACGTAGGTAAAGGTGCCCTCGGGGATCCTCTCGCCAACTGCGATGGTCATAGTGCGAAGCTGAAGGTATAGAAAGCGGACAAGCTCAACGGCAGGCTGCTACCTACGGAGATCTAGGCGATCACGTGGGGGGGGTGTCAGCGGCATCGCCCCCGCAATTGGCCAGGGGTAGTTAATAATAATAAAAAGAATACTAATGAAAGTCTAACGACTGCTTACGTAATGTCCCCTCATCACTGTGCATGACCTCTTGGACACATCCGAGCTGGATGGTGGCCTTACCCGACTTCAATCTCGGTCATGGCTCTGGGTCAAGTCTTCCCCTCCACGTCCTCGCACTCGCCGGGATATTCACCATCGTCGCGGTAGTTGTCAGCGGGGTGTCCATATCGCTCCAGCTACGAAATTATAGAAAGCCGTTCCTCCAGCGGTGCGCGTCCTCTCGACGTACAAAATCACTCACAACGCTCATTCACGCATTCCAAGAATGGTTGTCCGAATCATGGTCATGGTACCGATATATGGTGTCTCCTCGCTCATCTCGCTGTTCTCCTTGGAGGCTGCCTTTTTCATTGACGCAATACGCGACATTTACGAGGTGCCCCTCCACCGCATAGTTCCCTACCGTTTCTTTGTTCACACTCTTCCTGCCAGGCCTTCGTTATATATTGCTTCTTTGTCCTCCTTCTCGACTATCTTGGCGGCGAGCGCTCGCTTCTTATCCTCTTGCACGGACGACCGCCCATTCCAGCCGTCTTGCCCGTTAACCTATGGCGCAGCGAAATTGACCCAAGTGATCCATATACGTTCTTGTTCCTCAAACGGGGCATCCTGCGTAAGCATGTATTTCGCTTCTGCCCCCCCTGTGAGCTGACACTATCAACTGCACACAGAGTACGTGCAAGTAAAGCCCCTCCTCGCTCTTGCAAGTCTAATCATGAAAGCGACCGGTACCTACAACGAAGGCGACTTTCGCGCCCGAAGCGGATACCTGTACGTTTCCGTCGTGTACAACATCTCCATATGTCTCGCACTTTGGTGCCTCGCGGTATTCTGGATGTGTGTCCACGAAGACTTGAGACCTTTCCGGTGAGCACGTCCCCACTTCCACAGCCCATGCGTCATTCACGCTCCCATGGTACGTTCGCAGGCCCGTCCCCAAATTCCTGTGTGTCAAAGGAATATTATTCTTCTCCTTCTGGCAGTCTATCGCAGTCTCCTTCCTCGTCGCAGTGGGCGTCATTACGCGCCTAGGACCATACACGGACAGCGAACACATCTCCCTCGGTCTCACAGACACCCTCATCTGCATGGAGATGCCCTTCTTCGCCGCCGCACACATGTACGCCTTCTCCTATCGCGACTTCACCAGACCCCCTCCTGCTTCTGCAGCAAGAAAGGGTCGTCCTCCGACGCACGTCGCGCGCATGACGCTCGCGTACGCGCTTCGAGACGCGTCTGGCCTCAAGGACCTCCTCGAAGACACGCGCGCGACGCTCCGCGGGGAGGGTATCAATTATCGCGCGTTCGAGCCGAGCGAGGGTGGGATGCACATCGGTGCGGCTAGAGAACGTAGGATCCGTGCTGGGCTACGCTACGCGGCCGGCGGGAAGAGGAAATATTGGTTACCCGAAGTCGCGGAGAGTGATCGCAGAGGAGTGCTCGGCCGCCGGATCGCAGGACACGAGGAGAGCGACGTAACCGCCCCTCTGTTCGCCGCGGAAGCAGGTGACGTGGTGCGTGATGCGCCGGACGTGCGGTACCGTGGTGCAGCACGGATGCCCGGAGAGGACGTCGAAGTGGAAAATGAAGAGTATGCGCTAACGTTCAGCGACTCGCTTGCGGGCCCCGATGGCGCGGACGAGATCCTGTACGAACACGCCAAGAACTACGTGTTTGGCGATTATTTGTATCCTGTGGTGGACGTGAGCTCTGAGGTGGCCCGTCGTGCGATGCGGGTGGAGGAGGAGAGGGTCGTGCGAGAGATAGCGTCCGGTAGATTTGGCAGAAGCGATGGTGGAGCTCAGGGAGCATCCATAGGGTACGGTGCAACCCAAAGCACGAAAAGGCAGGCGAAGAAATACGAAGACAGCGTTGTCAGAACGGGGACAGGCCAGGTATATCGCAACTCCCCATCCCCCAGCGCGTCTGGGAGTCACCCAGACCACCACCGAACGTCTGCCGGTCCTTCGTCCTCGACCCCTTCTCCCCCCCCTCCTCGATCGCGCAAGATGTCAGATTTCCCACTCGCGACGTCCGCCATCCGCTCATCCTCTCACCATTCTCCCTCACGAGTACCGCGCCTCCATCTCCCTTCGTCGTCGCCTCGTCGACCCTCGAAACGGCTGTCGCGAACGCCCCTGGTGGAAGAGGACGCGGTGGACCTGATCGTCCCGGC
>JBBPOI010000648.1:0-10903 GCA_038091355.1 Phylloboletellus chloephorus
GGCCAGGGGATAGATTCGCTCCTAGACTGTTATTATCTCTCTTTGCTTTCTCGTTACTCGTGCTTCAGCTCAGCGGATCCGTTCCTTTCTTCAAGGGTCTTTGCTTTGGGTTGTTTCAATCACCATGTACTTTTGCCCCATGACGGAGCAAAGTTCCTAGAGAGACCAAGCGTACTGAGGAGCCTGGGAGATAAATTACATCGTGCAGCTCAAGCAAACGACTCTTTCGAGATTCATCCTGCCAGCGCACTAGTACTCAGCCAGTTCCTTTTCCTGCGAGAATCGAGTTTGCCGTATGAACGCTCACCCATTCTTCCTTTGGAAGTTCCTTAAACTCCACATAGTCTGAACGACTAGGGGTAAAGTGCTTGGAAGCACCGGAATCCAAGATCCAAATAGTTGACTTCTTATGATCACACTTGGCACAATACTCAAACTCTGTACACGGGCACGAAAATGAATTCGGCTGTGGAGTAGGTACAGTTCGCGCTACACTACTCATATTCATCTCTACATATTCGCGCGTGTATGCAGCGGTAGGAGAAAGTGAGTTAGTTTGTGGCGAGTGTGAAAAGAAATCAGGTACGAACCTATCCTCAGGGGGGACAGACCCGTAAATGTCGACGATGTCGTCGAGGTCCCATGAATCCGCTGGAGCAGACATCCAGCAGTTCTTCTTGGATTTGGAGGGGGGACGGTCCTCCAGATCCTCGAGCGAGAAGGGGCAGTTTGTTACAACCAGCCCTTCGTCGAGCTCCATCGCGGCGGCAGGGGGGATCTCCTCAAGGCGAGCGCGCTTGGGAGAAGGAATCTCCTCGATCGTTGCCAACGATGAGGAGGCGTAGGGGATGTCAGCGCTTAAAGCGGCACGACGCGAAAACGAGGCGGGAGACGAGGACGAGGCGGCGGTGAGGACGGCATCCAGCTTACGGATGCGCTCCGAGGATGGTTGTACACCCATCTTGTGGGCGAACGTGAATGCCTGCGTAATACGAGGATCAGCAGGCGGGCCTTGGTATCCCTGGTAACGCGAAGCTGATGCGTGGGCAAGGAGGCGGGGGTCGACAACAGTGGGGGTGTCCAGGACGAAGGCGGGAGACGCAAAATCGGCGACCTGCGTGTCGTGACTGTGATCGTCCTTCTTGGACTTCTTGCCACCACGCTTACCGCGCTTCTTCTTCTCCTCCGACGCTGCGCTGCCTTGGAGTTGCTGCTGCTGCTGTTGCGGCTGCTGCTTCCCCTGTGACTGCTGCTGCTGCTGGAAGGAGGGCTCTCCCTGCTTGTGCTTGACAGCGCTAAGCTTTTGGGCCTGCTGGGGGGCCTTTCCCCTGCCCATGGAGGAACGCTGCTCCCAGGACAGGGTAGCAGCGCATTGGATCTCCTGGACAGAGGGGTCCTTGGCCTTCCCGGCGGCGTCCTTGGACTGCGCAATAATTTGCGCAACAACGTCCATGGAGGCGGGGAGTTTCGACAGAAGAATCATTGCCTGAATTTTCACCGGGATTTCATATCTGGCATCCTTAAGCCACGCGAAGTGAGTGTCGATCTTTGTAAAAGAAGGAGCGTGGTGAGACGATGCAGGAATTTGAGTCTCAAGGAGAGCCTTGAACTCAGCGTATGTGGCAGCGATGCCAGGTTCCGCAAAGTCATCCTTGAGGGCCTTGATCAAGTCAAAGGCCAAGTTCTTGCTACTATATTTCTGCATGAGCGCAGGCGTCATGCAAAGGTTGATCGCGCCGACGGCGGCCTCGTTGGCGTCCGTCCAACGTATAAAGAAGTTTACGTCGTCCATGTCGGCGTCTGGCCTCGGGACAGAAGGTCTCGGAAAATGTTGGATCCACATGTACCCGGCTGTCTTAAGGTAGGCCCCAATCATGGGCCACCACGAGGTCCAGTTGGTACTGTTGAAGATGGGGACACGGGCGAGCATGGACTGGTTCGACATCTTGATGAAAGAGATCTGGTTAACGCAGCAACGTTAGTGCGCATTTATCCAGAAACTGAGTGCAGCCACAGAGGGCGCTGGCGATAAGCCATAGGTCAGCGCAAAAAAGCGCTAGTTTGCACAACCGCGCATAATGCAGCGAATTGGCATAGGACTAGGTCCATTGTACAAACATTCATCCGCGTGTGATGCAGCGAGATGGAATGTCAAGCACAATCTAACACTGATTTGTGCAACCGCGCAAAAATGCAGCGGATTGCAAACCAGGTGCTACCGCAGCCATGCCCTTGCAGCCACTAAGGGTGCATGGGGCAGGCGCGTACAGCGGGGCTCATAACCTGTTGAAGCAGGCTAGGTTTCGTAGGGAAAGCGGTGGCTTACCTGGTTACGACTTGTGCTGAGCAAGTAGTGGTTAGAGGTCAAGAGAACTCTGTTGTGGCGCTTACAGCAGCCAGCCTTATATACATTACAGAGTATGTAATATGTCACGGGTGTGACTTGCTAACTACTATAACGGAGTTCTACATAGTGTAGTAAATAAATAACTACGTAGGAGTATGAACTTATATATGACGCGTAAGGCCATGTTCAACATACAGGTATAGCACCTGCTGAAATGCTAGTATTATGCGCCCGTCCAGCGCTATAAATTAGGATAACATTGCTGTCCCCACATAGAGCACTAGTGGGGGTTCCCAGTCACCTTGACTGTGGCATCTCCGATTATAGACGTTAAGCAGTGTCTGGCACCGCCCATTTCTGGTCTTCAGTTATTCTAAGACGCCCGTACCTTTAGGGCAGTAGGGGCAGATCCCCCATTGGTTATCATTGTATTATTTAGATAGTTAGTAGTTAGGGTTATCAGAGCATCAAGGCATTATGCAGGATTAGGTTTGGCGCAGAATGCCATTCCTTACAGTTCTCTTGCAAATGTCAAGTCTTTCCAAAATTGCTAAACATTGGGACACTTTTTTGAGCCACTGTACACAAAATGTCATAGTAAATTGCACTACAGTTAGTCCACCAACAAGTTCTGGTACATGGATAAATATGCTCAGGATTGATTGAAAGTTGATTGAAAGTTGTTGAGTGCAGGTGAGTTGAGGATTCAAGAGCATAGGGCCAGTGACTCAAGTGCCAGTGGTGACTGTCAAGTACAATAAGAATAAGCATGGATGTGAGAGGACCTCAGACGAGATGGGGGATGAAGGTTAGGCTTAGAACTACTGTCCCCTAATGTACAGCTCATCTTAAATACTGGACTACTCAATAGCTAGAGTAATCTTATTGATTCAGTATCTTGCTGCGTCATTGATACTGCTCAGCATGACGAGGCCGAGAATAGCTTGTTCATGTTTGGCCTAGTGGCCAAGTGGTCGTGTTCCAACAGTGAAAGTGGTCGTGTTCCAACACTGACTTAAGTGGCGGTGGAATACTGTACAGCGTTCTTGCAACACACCATCCCTCCGATCCGTCGAAGAAACTAGAGCCGGGCGTACCGCAGGCGACTCCTACCCGAGGGGTAAGCATCCTTCGCTGCATGCGTCGTCGTCTCGAGACTTGCACAATGGGGATCGCAGCTCTCTCGCTTGCCCATAGGATGCCCACTGAGCCGAAGCGCTACGCGCTTACCCATCCTCTCCTCTCGCTCGAATCCATTTTATGGCACTCATGTATATGTACACGACGTGCACACAGTACTTCCCATAAGCTACGAAAGCAGAGCACCAGTCCAAAGAGTGTACATCGCTATAAACTTCTGTCAGTTCAAAATTCCTGAGTTGCCGCCATGTGAATACCCATTGGAGGTCTGTTCTAAGCCAAATGTCCAATAGGGGCCATTCAAGAATTATCGTGTTTACAAAAATACGTTACTACTGGTCAAGAAAGCTATGCGCAGGCACCCAGATCCTGCCACGAGCCAGAGGTATCTCCGGGAAAGTTTGACTGGCTCCACTGCACAGTAACCCACAGATGGCTGTTGAAGGTTACCTTGCTTCCGGAGGTATACGGTACAGTACTCTCCCATGCGGCGACACCGTCGCAATTGGCCTGGTTGTTGATCGGCTGAGCACAGGTGCCACCAGCATTCCATTGGTCAAGGTGCGCCGGGGGGGAATTGTTGTAGGTCCATTGCTTCGCCGTAAACAACTGGTCGTTAAAGATCACCCGGTCACCAGCATTGTACTATGAAGATAATTAGCGTGGCTGTTGGACGTGAGGGCACGAATCAACCTACCGCAAAGGATGCTTGCCATTGCTGAACTCCATTGCAGTTTGCAGTGCCATGAGCAGTGACAGAAGGCGACGCCGATGGGGTTGTTGTAGTCGGACATGGGGTGGTCGGCGTAGTCGACTGAATCGGATGCGTACTGGACGAGCGCGAGCTAGTCGTTGAGGCAGCAGTGGGAGACGACGCAGTAGTGGTGGTTTCAGGCTTCTTCGTGGTCGCAGTGGTACTTGCGGTGGTCGGCGTGGTCGACTGAATCGGATGCGTACTGGACGAAAGCGAGCTAGTCGTTGAGGCAGAAGTGGGAGCAGAAGTGGTGGTGGTGGTGGTTGCAGGCCCCGTCGTGGTCGCAGTTGTACTTGCGATCGTCGGCGTGGTCGACTGAGTCGAAGACGTACTGGACAAGGAGGAGCTAGTCATTGAAGTAGAAGTGGGAGCAGAAGTGGTGGTGGTTGTAGGCGCTGTCTTGGCGGGTGCTGTTGGCTCAGGAGTCTAAGCACGCAAAGTCAGATGGAGTTCCCAACAGCACGGCATAAAAAAACTCACGGATGTCCCATCTCGTTGGATGACGGCACCGTTGACGGCGGCGAGGGTGGAGAAGGCAGCGATGATGGCGAAAAGGGTAGAGGGAATCATTTTGAGCAAAACACTCAGATTAAAAGGGTGAGCGATGCGGGTGGGCTGCAGACTTTGAGAGAGAGCAGTTCGCTGGGGGTAAAGTTCACCGTGGCACCTTTGCTTCGGAAGGGCGCCTCTTCTTATGCCTCTCGAGACTGTATGAGCCACTCATGGTTGAATTGAAGTGAAACCTGTGCAGAAGATTGGAGGCTCCAACTCAATACAAGTCCATTGAGTTGGATTGAGTTGGTGGCTCCAAACTAAGTCTCACCATGATTCAATCATTCATGACTGCGAGCTAGTGGTTCATCGCAGTCAATGGAGTCCTTCGCCTACATGTCGTCACTCACCAAGTGACGCAGATGACCTGTTTCTAGACCCAGACTGAAACTGAAACGGGTCCCAAGCTCTTCACGTGACACAGTATGGCTGTGCTAGCACGGAAAAATTGCAGCTCCTCGCAGATACAGAGGGATGGGTGCTTGTATCGTCTACGTGCACATCGTTCAGAATTGTGAACGAATCGTCTGCATGTCTGACCGAGGCAAGTCACATCGGAATTGTCCACTTCCGAGATGATGGACATCTTCACATGGGCTCTTATTATTCAAAACTTGTGTGCATCCATCTGTTGGCGGGACGAGGCCATACTAATGAATGAGAAAGCCCCGAAGATCGCCCTTCCACGGGCATGAATGCAAAATTGAAGACGAAAGGAGCTATTAGCAGAAGGAACGATATCGATGAACCTTGATACAGTGAACATGCCTTCTTAGAGTGACTCGATGGACCAATCAGAGCCGGAACCTTGCCCAGCCCCATGAGAGCGGCCGTCGATGATGAACAGCCCAACTGACCAGTAACATTCGGGTGAGGTATTACACCGCGGTATCAGGTTGGGATAAGTCAACCCGGGCGGCGGGAAGATCTGTTGCGCAAGTCATAACTACAGGCTTACGTTGCAATTCAGAATATTCACCGTTGCCACTGGTACTTGTCATAAGGATACGATTACAAGTTCGCTGCCAAGTTAGTAGTCCTCGTGCCGGCACGCAATGTAACCCTATGTCTTCTGCGAGGTTTGCAAACTTCATTCTGAACACGGCGCTAGCGTATGTCGTTCTGAGCTATCTCGGCCAATGGAAATGGAGATCTACCTCTAGTCAGGCCGACATGGTCAAGGCTCGTCCGGGACATGTCGGTATGCTCCTTATCCGTGCCTACTGGTATTCGTTTTTGCCATTCCTTATGTCGATTTTGCTTCGCTGTCCTGGTATCTCGCCGCTCGGGGAAGAGTAGTTCGGGTGATTTGGAGAAGCTGGCTTCCACTATACATGACGCTTGATTGAAACCAGACTCTTCGAAAGTACGTTGTTGTCCTGATGGAAATGTTAGCCATGTATATTTATGCAGGTCACCGGATCGCCGCTGCTAATATAAGTGAGGTCATGTGTCCATAGCTTTCCCTCCTTACCTCGATAGCCAACTTGCATTATGGCCCATAGCCATCCTTGCGGTCACTATCCCGCACTCAACTACGGATCCGGAGCTAAATGGACCAAGAATCTAACCCAGAGTCGGCTCTCGACGTTCCTCGGTGGTCATTTTCAAGACGTCAACCTCTCTTCTGTACTCTTCACTCACAGAGTCGATGCACCCGAATTCGTGGACCTCCAAGTCTGGAGTGCCGGCGGTTTGTCGAAACCCCTGTTCAAGGAAGCGATACTACAAACATTCAAACCTGCGAAGAAGGGCGACTCCTTTGGGCCGTCTTGTGAGTCTCTGATAGGGATTTGTTCTGATCGGCGTCTGACGCGATCTTAAGGGGTACGAGTGTCCTGAAGCACCGTCGTGTCAGGACCTTACTGATATCGTCCAACTTCTCAGACAAATCATTGGTGGAAGGTCAAGATGACGATCCCTTCATCCTGGAAGCAGTACGAACGTGTCCAGCGTACGTCGAATGCTCCACCATGTTGGTGAAACCATTCCGATCAACAAGCAGTCGAGTTTGATCCAGGATGTGAGGCCATGATATTCTCCCCGGACGGCTTGCCATTGCAAGGTTGACCTCGAGCGCTGATCCACGTTCGATCTCCTAACCGTTTGTCTCAGGGGTGACTGGCGGCTACGGTGGCGACCGTCGCGTGGAGCACATCATCCCTCGCGAGGCTGTCGAACGGGGTACCTACGAGGTAGTCATCGAGTCTAGTTGCAACGGCATGTTTGGAGTTCCATGGAATGGCGACACTATCGCTCCTCCAGACGTGAGGCACCCTTTTCCATCCCGATGACATCTAACTGTGATCGCAGATGAACAGATACTTCAAATTGGCGTCCGCAGATCTGGTGGTTCCCAACCAAGATGCATGTATGTTGAATGGTTGTCTTTCACGTTTCTTGTTGATCGCCTGTTATCAGGGCACCTCATGTGGGATTTCAACACGCTGAGGGAGATCGTCGACACTTTGCCAGGCAACACCCCGCTACAAAACAAGGCCCTGGTCACTGCAAATGCGATCATGAATGCTTTTAAAACAGGAGATCGCGAGAACATCAAACAAATGCGTGAGATCGCTGAAGATATCTTTGGGAAAGGTTGGCAGGCAAAAGGCATTGACATTTATAACGAAGGCTCGAAAAAGGCCCAAGTCGTTGGCATCTCGTACTGTCACATTGTGAAGCACCAAAGCTATATGATGAAGGGTCCGCTAATGCATCACACAGGATACCGCATGGCTGTGGCCTTACCGCGTCACACAACAGAAGACTGCGAGATCGTGGTCGACCCAAGTCGATCTTATGGAGCGCTATCCCGAGCACCGATTTGCCTGCTCCCAAGCCCAACAATTCAAGTGGTTGGAAGAGGTATTCATATTCCTAGCCTCCTTCGATAGGAAATTAAAGTTAAAACGCACTACAGCAATATCCACCCCTCTTCAAGAGAATTCAAGAAAAGGTTGCGTCTGGACAATTCCATCTCATTGGTGGTGCCTGGGTTGAAAACGACGGGAACATGCCGTCTGGCGAGGCTCTTGTTCGTCAGTTCGTGTACGGCCAGCGGTATTTCAAGTCCCGGTTCGGTTTGCGTTGCGAGACAGCTTGGCTGCCCGACTCATTTGGGCTGACTGCCGCATATCCACAGCTGATCAGAGACTCAGGAATGAAGTATTTCTTCACGCAAAAGCTCTCATGGTGAGTGTAGTTGTTTATCCGTGCGACGGCAGCTCCTTACTCATCCCTTCAGGAACAACATGTACGTCTTTCAATTTGCTAAATATTTCGACGACAAACCATGGTGTATGTAGAAACGTCTTTCCCCACTCCACCTTCAATTGGGTGGGCATCGACGGCACCCAAGTCTTGTGTCACATGACACCAGTCGGCAAGGTTTTCTCGATGATTACAAGAGATTTGTCGTAAGTTGACCACTTTGCAGATACTTACACAGCACAAGCAACTGTTGGCGACGTGAACAAAGGCATCTCAAATCACAAGGTCAGTTGCACTTTGCCAATAGTTCATGTTACTTACTCAGTCATGACAGAATCTTGAATCGAACGATACTGCACTTCTCGTCTTCGGAAATGGTGATGGGGGTGGAGGAGCACTCCCAAAGATGCTCGAGAATGTACGTTCTTCCCAGGCAGTTCCACCTGTCTTTGACATTCGGATAGCTTCGCCGAATCCGAGCAGTAACAAATACTCATCGCGAACTCCCGTCTGTGAACATGGGCAGCACTGTGGAGCAATTCTTTGAAGACATAGAACGAGAATCAAAAGAAGGTCAAACTCTTCCCGTGTGGTGCGTCTTTCTTCATTTCCCTTCAACCCTGCTGTTTTACTCATCAGTGGCAGGCGCGGAGAACTGTATCTCGAGGTATACTTCCCTCTACATGATGCCATCATCCATCTCATCATCTCATCAGTTCCACCGTGGTACATATACTTCCCACGGTGAGTGAGATTTGAGCAAGTCCGAGTGATTTTAAAGTCATATTGTTATTATCAAGGTTCCATCAAAAAGGGAAACAGGAAGAGCGAGATCTTGCTGCGGGATGTTGAGGTGTGTCAAGATTTTCCCATTTCAAGTTCTCCAGTTGAGAACTTCCGCAAGCACCTCGCGACCCTTGCGACGCTCTTCAATCCTGAAGGGAGCTCGTATGTATATCCGAAGGCAACAATTGATGATTGTTGGGAGAAAGTGCTTCTGAATCAATGTTTGTGCAACTCTTTTCCTTGTACCCTTTACTGATCATTTCACTCAGTCCACGACGGTGGGTGACGTGAAAAAAAGAGTTCTTGCTAAACTAACCAGCCTATAACCTCAGTTCTTCCCGGATCTGCCATGTAAGCCATCTTAGATATATGAGCATCAGAGCGCACTGATGTAACTAATCGACAGCGGTATGGTATACGAGGACGCTGAACAATTGTATTCCGAGGTACGCATGGATTGCCACAATCTCCTGGAAGAAGCTTTGGGTGTCCTCCTCTCCGACACTGTGCCTCTGGCCGGGAACTCTCCGATTTCACAACCGTTCAGCGTCATGGCAGTCAATACAACACCATTCTCTCGGCGTGATGTTATCAAGATACCCCTGTCCGTAGCTGGTCGGAACTTGCTTCTCCAGCCCGTGCAGACCACCGTGGACCGAAAATACGGTTATGTACTGTTGCAGACTCCAGCAAACGAGATGCTCGCACGGCCAATGGCATTGTCCAGCGATGATGAGGCTGTGTCTGGTTAGTGCGCTGTAGTTCGGCGACTTCATAGTCTGATCGGATATGTCCGCAGTATACACCAATGGCTCAGACCACTTCGTACTGAGGAGTCGAAGTTTGCAGCTCACGATTTCGCAGGGACGCATCAGTAGTTTGTACGATGTGAAGCTCGGACGAGAGCTACTCCCGCAGAGCAGCACCGGAGGGCTGGTTATTTTCGAGGATCGGCCAAACTACTGGGATGCGTGGGGTTCGTCCCTAGGGCCAACGTTCCTTTACACCCTCCTCTAACGACTTCCTTAGATGTTGAGATCCACCATCTCGAAACTCCTACTCGCCTGGAGTTCAGTGGTGTTCGGGTCATTGCTGAGGGGCCTCTCAGAGCCTCTGTTCAAGCCCAAGTCAAGTATGGAAAGAGCACGATTGACCTTATCGTTCGTATTTCACACTTTGCGTTGTCTTCCATCTCCATGACTGGTGTTCAATAGATTTCTTTGGATGCTTTTGCGCGTAAGCCATGCCTATATTTCGATCTGCAAAACAATAATGTCCGTTACGTAGCCACTCCGAACGGGAGCTCACGGCCACTCATTACCTTCGACGCCGAGGTAGACTGGCATGAAAGGCATAAATTCTTGAAATGTGAGTTCTCTATCTTTTGTTCTTCACCGTCTTTGATAACCTCCGTTGTAGTTGAGTTGCCACTGGACATCAACAGCACCGTCGCCACATACGAGACTCAGTTCGGATGGGTCCAGCGACCTACGCATAAGAATACCACCCTCGATGCGGCCAAATTCGAAGTTTGCGGCCACAAGGCATGTTGCTGTCCTTTATCTACAAGCCGCTTTCTGCCTCTGATGACCTTGTCCAGTTCGCCGATCTCAGCGAGTATGGATATGGTGTCGCATTCTTGTCCGAGTCGAAGTACGGGTATGCATGCGAAGGAAACGTCCTCCGTCTCTCTCTCTTGAGGGCAGCAACAGCTCCTGACGCGGAGCAGGACCAAGGCAAGTCGTGCTTGCCACCTTCGTTGCAAGCTAAGTTCAGCTCACATACTTGACTCCAAGGAAATCATGAATTCTCGTGGGCAGTCATGCCACACGTGGGCTCATTTTTAGAGTCCGACGTGCCAAAGGCCGCCTACATATTTAACTCACCGCTTCATCGTGAGTAAGCCGAGCCTAAAACTGATAGGGTTGCCAGGCAGCTGATGCGGCTATGAATATCAGTGAGAGCGGTGCCTGCGAATGCAAGTGACCCTCAGCTGAGATCACCGTTCTGGCTCGAGGGTTCGCCAAACGTCTTCCTTGAGACCATCAAGCGGGGGGAGGACGACGACTTTGGGTGCACCAACACGAGGAAGAGCATCGTCTTACGGTTGT
>JBBPOI010000649.1:0-10901 GCA_038091355.1 Phylloboletellus chloephorus
GGGAAATAGAAGGTTCTAATCAGAACACATGTCAAACGTGTGTGAAATAGAAGCGTAAAAGAAGCGGTAATTAAGAAGGCTGTACGCCTCATGTATTTAATAAAGCGGAGATTAAAAACACGTGTTAGGTCACGTGACATGCTTATGTAATAGCTAAGTATTATGCCAGGTCGAGCGTTCGATCCTGGCCAAGTCCAATTCTTTACTGTAGAAGCGTTTTGCCTGTATAGGAAAAGTAACGCGTTTATAACACCCTTCGTTCCCGAACGAGGATGCCCACTAGTGCACTTTGTGGGTAGAAGCAACTTTATCCTTATTTATCAAGCGCTGGACGAGCGCCAATTCTACCTGTTAAGCGGGTGGTATGCCTGTCTGCTTCAGGCACAGATATCCCTTGTCCCCTCAGGTCTGGGGCCCGACCAATCATTTAAAGTCTGATCAAGACTATGAGGAATGACAAGAAGAGGTAAAGTGCACTTTATGAAAACGCGCAGGGGTTGTGAAAAGTCAAGTTCTAATGTGGCAACACTAGAGTCTAAGAAAGACCCTGCACGCTCACACTATACCTCGACGAGTAGAAACTAGTATCGAACCAAGCTGTAGGCCAAAACCCACAAGAACTTGACTAGAGTTCTTGGGGCGCTTCCATTCGTCCTTATATACTCTAACTACATGGTCTGTGTGCACAGCGCAGCATATTACTAATACTATGTATGATAAGAGCAAATATTGCTACTCGCTTACTATGAATGCTATCTATTACTAACAAGGTTCTGTGTGATTACGTGAAGATGTGAAATATATGAAGGTGTGATATTGTGAAAGTGTGAAGAGGTGAAAGGGTCAATAGATAGATAATTCCCATGGTCACGTGACTGGAAAACGAATATTTACTGAAGGAACGCACAGCAGCTCAACTTCATAAATATGATGAAAATAAATATTGACCACCAAGACAGGGGGCAAAAGCGAGCACACAGCAGGTCAAGCTTTGTGTTTCTAACAAATATACTCGAGGACATAGAGTGCAAGTAAATCCATCGAGAATCTTTAGACCCTTGAATACAGGAACACCTTCCTGAGTCATCAAAGGCAAAGGTATTGACTTTAGAAGTTTCATCACAGAGACTATATCCTTCAATTTTTGTTTCCGCAATTTGATGCCCTTGTGTTTGTTATTCAAGTAACCTGGAACCTGAGTTGGGAATAAGGCCACCTGGCAGATTGTGCAACAGAAGGCAAACAAGTCTGGATCCACCACTAAAATGATGCTATTCAAGTAAGGATGATGCATCAATCCGTATTCTTCCTCATATATCTATGATCTCATTCAGAATAAACTGAGCACATAAAAAATGCTTTTACTGCATGGTTGAAACTTTCTTCAATTTCTGACAATTCATGCTATATGCCATATTAATTGTTGAATATAAAGATAGGTACATTGCATACCATAGATGTTTCGAGTAGCATTCTGGATTGATCCTTCTCAAAGTGGACCTTTGACAATATCATCAAAAATCTCAAAAAATGCAAGCTAATTAGTAAATGCATTTACTAATTGCTTACCTCACCAACCCCTGACAGAGCAGAATTGAATGTGATAGATCCCATAAGCGAATGCTAAGTAATTTCGGCAAAGAGTCACAAAGAAATCGAGGAAGCCTTAGAAAAAGCTAGGGAGCGAATGCAAAGATACGGTGACAAAATATATCAGTTGGAATATTATGCACATTTTTTATAGTACTTACGTTACTAGCTTCTGACATGGTTCTATTGGATCCAATAGTATGAGCTGATGGTGGTGTTAGGGTCTACAAAATATATTAGTACAGATAGTGAACATGTTCACTATTTGCTTATGTTAGCATCTGCATTGTCATTCACATGCATCTATGTGTTAGGAACATGGGACTCAACGTCCGCCCTCTGGCTTGCATAGACTATTTTCCCCTTATTTATATTCATTTTCCTCATTATTCTATGGACATTTCTCTCTTTTACTTATTTTCTTGGGTCATCGTGACAGACTAGGTCACATGACTCAACACGTGACGTGACATCACATGACGTCACATCTATGATGTGATATGTCACACTATGTCATGCTTGTCACATCCTATCACACTATCATGTATGACGTCACATGATGTGACACCTTGTCAAATTTGGGCTTATTCATTTATTATTACTAAAAACTCTTAGCCCAGATTCTAGATCATGGACTTATGGCAACGGCATGTTGATGCATGCCTTAGCCTAGGCACCTCATGTGTAAGGCTAGACGCCTCATGCATAGGCTAGACCTCTTATTTATATCCTCATGATGTCACTATGACATCATGTACTATATTTGCTATCTCTAGGGTAGAGGGTTGGCTAGTACACTGCCACCCTAGGGATGTATATAAGTAGGCATGAGCAGGGGTAGATCCCTTAGCTTTACAACTTGGTTTATTACCCCTCGTTGCATGTGAGTCTCCCCAGTGACCAGGGTTAGGTCCTGGCACAGTGGGTGATGCCCCTTAACAGTTAGCCGGGCTCCAGGCTTAAGGAGATGAGGGTTATGACCACCTGAAGGTCATGGGTATAGCACCCACTGAAATGCTAGTATTATGCGCTCGTCCAGCGCTATAAATAAGAATAATGTTGCTGGTCTCCCATAGAGTACTAGGGAAGGTTCCATGTCACCTTGACATTGGCATCTCAGACGATAGACGTTAATCAGCATCCGGCACTGTCCTTTTCCAGTCTTCCTATTCGAAGATGCCCAATATCTTTAGGGCTGTGGGGACTATGTCCTTAGTTTGAATATTCTTTAGTCATTAAGTACTTGTAGTACAGAGCGTCATAGACATTATGCAGGTTTAGGTTTAGCGCATAAAGCTATTCCTTACACTATGCAGATTGTTACAAATGCTCAATGGCATCTACCCCTATTTTTCATTTTCGCTCTCATTAACGACTTAGCTGACCCACAGGAGGGCATTCCTTTACAACCGCCTTTGATCCTAAAAGGGAAATAACCTTTATTGCCCCTTTCCCTCCTTATCTTCATACAGATCTGGGATCTGCCCAGGATCTGGCCTGGATCTTTTATATATTAATCTCCATGCTGTGCATGGCTATGCAACATGCACATCAAGCATGTGTTTCATTTACTATCTATCTCCACAGGCTGTGGAACAATCTTTATGATCCATGCACTCGCTGCATGTTGACCATACCTATGCCTTATGTTTTTCATGCTTATGCCTCACCTTTACCTTATGCTTTCCTCCCTTCCTACATGCATATTTAATTACCGGCCTGCCTTATTTATAGCGATCTATAGATTAGGTTCAAACATGTACATACATAGATTGTGTATATAAGGCCGGGGAACAGATTGGCAACCCCAGTCTGTTTCTCCTAGTGTTTTTCCTTCGAAGCATTGGAATCCCGAACTCAACCCCCACTCTCGTTTATTCGTTTGACTTGCTGGTTGTTGTAGGTGACCTACATCTGAACTGAGGTCGATGTAGCCCAATGCGGCCTGGAGCACAACAAAGGGCTTTGAAGGTTGTTTCACAGATAATGAGTTTTGTATAAAAAGTAATAGGGAATGGAATTACTGACAGCATTTTGTATTGCTTTTCCACCATTATCAGTAACCGCAATTGATCTCATCCAATGAGATTGAGCTTTGGTCATGTGATACTTTAAAGTCTCAATATTTTTATACATTTTTCTAGTCCCTGAACAATCAGGGTCTGAGCACAAATATTCAAAGAATCCTTGCTTATTTTTATGTGCAGTAATAATCTGATTGGTGGCCTTAAAAAAAAAAGAAACAACATCACTGGTGCATTCTGGCCTGGTTGCTCCACTGAGTGTTGCAGTTAGTACAAGTTCTTATGGTGATGAGATGAAGCAATAATATAAAGAAATGATGAGGAGATGGTGATGGTAGAAGAAAGAAAGCAATTTCACATGGGTAATGTGGAAAAAAGCTGAGTTTGAGTCTAAGTCTCAATATTGGCTTATGTAATGCAAGATCACATGATATAACATTGACAGTGAATGAAATCAAAAGGATATTTCCAAGTACATTGAGTCTCCTCCTCAGATTCAATCCCTTCCATAGTTTGAAGCTTGGAAGCAAGCTGATCCACATCCAAAATGCGAGGTTGTTTTCCAGCATTACCTTGCACAACATCTGCATCAAACCCTTCATGAGAAGTGGACTGTTTTTCTTGTAATGAAATGTAAGTATTTAAATCCAATCATACCAATTAAATATAATTCCATTATTTACTCACCAAGATTGGGTGTACCAGTGCCATAAGAGGAAGTGTAAGAGGAGCCTCCCATGAAGATAGATGAGAGAACACAATGTGGTAGATCTGTTAAGATTTATGCTGATTAGTAAAAACTACAATTTATTTCAAAAATTCTTACTACAAAGTGTAGATGATTCCTCAACGTAATCCATATCAATGTCATCAACGATTGGGTTGCTTTTGAAATCCAAATAAAGCTTGATATTCTTCATCTTGACCATGTGCTTTGCAGCAGCTTTCATTTTCCGAGCATGTTCATTCAACAACTTCTTCGTATAGTCAGTTGTTGAAGAAAAAACGATTTCCCTGCTTGGATTGGCAGCATGTAGTTCCTCTGAAGTCCTAGGCCTCTAATATTCCATGGCTTCCTGATGTGTTGCAACTTTTAAGAGCTCAAGCTTGACATCAAGACCTAGCTTCTTCATCATATTCTTTATTGTCATGGCATCCAAATGTGCAATTTGATCTATGGTGGAATCATGTAAACATGCAACTTGCTTAATAGAGGCAGATGACAATGACTGAGAGTAACATTAGTGAATCCGTTCACTGATTTTCAGAATAAAATTAAAAATTACCTGCAAGAAAGGCAACATGGAATAAAACACTTGGGGATTGAGTTTCTGAGTCCCATCAGAGGACTCCACAGATCCTAGTTTAGATGTACATATAATGTCAATGATTTGATGAATAAGTTGAAGATTATGCATTTCCAATGCTGGTGCTACAGCTACACATTCTACAGCTTAGCTAAAGTCTCCACTGAATTGTCAATGGCAGCATATTCAAGAAGTGGATTGTTGTCTTGAAGTTCGAGCTCCACATCATAGCCATTCCATGGCTTGAATGGCCTTTGTGGAGAACCAAGCTGTGAAAAACTTTTAAATAGTACAACAACAGCGCTACATAGTTTTTGAATCAATGGAAGCTGCAAGATATTGTCTTGTTCTTTAATAGCAAAAGCACTAAGAAGAGTAGTAGAGATCAGCATTTTGTTGACCTTTTCAGGAATCATAGGAGTATGCCACTGGAATGGTGTAGCTCGAAAAACCTTGTATGTAGCTTCAAAGGCTTCTTTATGATCTTCACTAATGCATGCTTCTTTCATCTTGCTATAGGTACTGTCAGAAGCATGGGAATGACCACCAACACAAGAGACATCTTTGAGTTGCACCTTCTAACTCTTGGTTCCACTTGTTGCCATCAACAATATCAAAAAATTCTGAGATGTTCTGCTCAATATCTTTGATCCATTCATTTGTGAAAGTCTTGTCCCTTATGACTTTGAGTTGTAGCAAGGCTGTTTGACGATGATAATATAAGATCTCAATGAACTTGTAGTATGGTGAATAATTAGTTGAATATTATTTAATAATAGACTCACTTGGCAGATGCAACGCTGCTGAACAACTTTGTGTTGGATTCCCATTTGATATTCCAAGTATTGGGCTAAACCCTCCAAATACACCTCCATGCTCGTGTATTTCCACATTGATTTATAATAGGATGAAGGACCAATGGAAAGATTCAATCAAAAACATAAAAACAACCAATTAATAAATACATTCACTATTTTCTAAGTAAAAAAATAAAAAACCAACCTCAACAAGAGTGGAGCTATAATCCATATCCTTGGTTACCTGTCCACTCTTGGTGACACCAATTCGCTTTCTATTCCAGACAGACATTATGCTGGGTATAACAAGTGGAGTGAAAATGGGAAAAGATATTGTCAATTTGACATGAGGTTCATTACTGGGATAGAATCTTCGTTACTGGGATAGAATTCAAGCCTAATCCAGTAGAGCTTTGTGACCATGTTGTGGAGTATTGGTGTAATAATGTCAATATATTATTGAGTATGGCTGTTGCAATGATTTGACAAGTGAATATGATGATTGTGTCAAAATATTATTGATAGGCATTCATGTAGCAGTCAATTTCAGACTCCTCGCTACTTCCTAAGAAAATCATGACAGGTGACATCAATTTGGAGAAAGCATTGTTCTATTGAAAGAAAAAGTTTTCATCAAAGCCTTCCAAAATCTCATGACAAGGCAAAAACCATGATGCTGCAATCTGAAGATGAAATTCTTCTTCTACTTGTTCCACAAGCTTTGTATAGCTTTCATCATCATCCAGATTGTAGTCTCCTCCAAGAACTTTTCTGACACAATCAGCTACATCAGGTAATTGAAATGGAGTATACAGAAACTTCGTAACAGTGAGCAGGGGATTGAACATAACACAATAGAACTAGAATCAACATGAATTAATGAACACATTCACAAATTTGTCTGAGAAAAACTGTACCCCAGAGAAATATGGATGAAGGTTCTGATAAAAAAGGAGATATTGTAGAGGCTGCAGTTTTCAAATGTCCCAAAAATGAAAGTGCAGGTCAGAATTGTTACAAGACCTTTGTGTCCTGCCACTGCTGCTGAACATGTACCAGACTGTGTCTTGCTTTGTTCTCATCCATCCAGAACTGAGGCCTTGACTTTGTCTTTTTGATCATGGGGTATGTTTCGCATAAGTCAAAGTAGGGCCTTCAGCTTCTCGGTATCAAAGTCATCATGAGAAGGTTGAATCTCATTGGCTGTAAGAGCATGAAGCAAAAGCTTTCTATTTGAGGCTTCATTGATGGCATCTATCAAAAAAAATGTATAAAAAATGTATGATTTTTTACCAATATTATAGACCTCTGCCAGCCACATAGCTTTTTGCTGAAACACTGAAAGAATTTCCTTGATTTTTGTATCTGCATCAGCTAGCTCATGTGGAGTCTTGGCATTCCTCTTGTCATGCCTAGCTTGTATTAGCTGATAAATGAAGGCACCATACTCAGACTGCATAAATGTTGTGCGATGATTTCCGTTTAGCAGAAACATCTCTGCAGTGTCTGACTGGCCCTCATTAGTCCATTGAACATGATTTGAGTGTGCAGTGGCCTTCAACTCTAGTACAAGGCTTGTGGTTTTGATATACTGTGGCTTGATTCCAATTTTGATGGCATAGCTGTGGCAATCCTAAAGTCAAAGAATGTCCCTGGACGCTCACACTAAACCTCAACAGATAAAATGACTAAGATCAAACCAAGCTGTAGGCGTAAACCCATAAGAACTTGACTCAAGTTCTTGGAGCGCTTTCATTCATACTTATATACTTTAGCTACATGGTCCGTGTGCACTGCACAGCATATTACTAATACTATATATGATAAGAGTGAATATTGCTATTCGCTTACTATAAATGTTATCTTTTGCTACAAGGTTTGATGTGATTATGTGACATGGTGAAATATGTGAAGGTGTGATATTGTGAAGATGTGAAGAGGTGAAAGGGTTAAAGGATAGATAATTTCCATGGTCACATGATTGGAAAATGAATATTTACTGAAGGAGCATTCAGCAGCTCAACTTCATAAATATGACTGAATAAAATGTTATCCACAAGACAGGGACTAAAAGCAAGCACACAGCAGCTCAGGCTTTGTGTTTCTAACAGTAGTGCTGCTCACGATTGGAAAGACCAGCAGAGGCCTTGTCATTGGCGATCTTCTTCAACATCGAGTCATTGATAGGATGATGATTGAAAACTTGACGACGAAGCAATGGACCTCTGTCAATATCATGATTATCAGCTAGGCATAAAAGCCCATAACGTGTCTCGTTCAGGTCATTACGAATGGTATTGTTCAAAAGCTGAGCACTGAACTCAGTTTTCTCCTATGAAGCTCAATCAGTTGCAAAAGTCTAAGAAAACCCAAAAAAAAGCAAATAAATAGTGAACACGTTCACTATTTCTTTTTCTGAAATGTAGGAATGCCTAAAGTTAATGACTCTTGTAAGTAGCACTGATCTTGGCTGACTGCTTAGAAATAGTGTCCTGAAAAAAGTTGAATGTTGTGAAAAAACAATGAATGAATAGTGAACATGTTCACTAACTTTGTTTGGATTTGTTTGCCTACTTACTAATTTGCCTTGTGCTGACATTGTTGTGGATTGTTTGGTGGTGTGATGGTGATCAAATCAGGAAAGTAGTGATAACTGTTAGAAACACAGGACTTGATGTCTGCCCTTTGGCTTGCATAGACCATTTTCCTTTTCTTTTTATATTGACTCCTTATTATTCTACGGACATGTCTTCCTTTACTTTATTTTCTTGGATCATTGTGATGGACTAGGTCACATGACTCAACACGTGACGTGACATCACATTATATCACACTTGTGACGTGACATGTCATACTATGTCATGCTTGTCACATGTCACACCCTGTCATGCAGTCACACATGACGTCACATGATGTGACATCTTTGTCACATTTGGGCTTATTCATATTCTATTACTAAGAACCCCTAGTCCAGGTTCTAGACCATGAATATTAGGCAAACACATGTTGATGCATAGGCACCTCATGTGTAAGGCTAGATGCCTCATGCATGGGTCCGGCACTCTTATTTATATCCCCATGACATCACTATGATGTCATGTACTATTATTGTTATCTTTAGGGTAGAGGGTTGGCAGGCACAGCCACCCTAGGGATGTATCTAAGTAGAGACAGCTGTGGATTGAACCCCAGCTTTACAATTTGAGAGTATCCCTCTTAATGCGTATGTGAGTCTTCCCAGTGACCAGGGTTAGGTCCTAGCACAGTGGATGACTCCCCTAACAGTCTGCTGGGCCCCAAGCATAAGGGAACAAGGGTTATGTGTACCTGACACACACAGGTATAGCACCTGCTGAAATGCTAGTATTATGCGCCCGTCCAGCGCTATAAGTTAGGATAATGTTGCTGTTCCCACATAGAGCACTAGTGGAGATTCCTAGTCACCTTGACTGTGGTGTCTCTGATTATAGACACCGTCCATTTCCGGTCTTCATATTCTAAACCTTTAGGGTAGTAGGGCCAAATTCCCCATTGGATATCATTGTCATATTTAGGTAGTTAGTAAGTTAGGGTTATCAGAGCGTCAAGGCATTATGCGGGATTAGGTTTGATGCAGAATGCCATTCCTTACACCACAAGCCTCAGCATGTGAATATTTTTCATACCCTCTTGTTGTTGAGCTGCAGTATGACGAAAACAATACAGGGAAGATTTCCTAGCTCTGGATTGATATTCAAGAGGTACTCTCCAATGGAAGTACAGTTGTAGTCCATGGCTGGGAACCAAAACCTGTACTGGACTTTACATAAAGGGACCTGGAGCTGATTCAGCCCACCATGGAGCAGGAGGTTGATGTGCAAGGTAAGAAAGACCATTTTTATCTTTTCTTGCTTGATGATGTTACAATCATCAGATGCCTACAAGTGTGCATTAGAGCAACATAAGAAAAACCCCAACGTGGATCGGATTCACTCAATCATGTCATTGTGTGAGTTCGTTATTCATAGCAGTGAATCTTTGATCTTTCCAACCCTCAATCAAATTTCCCAATTTTTCTAAGATATGATTTAACATCTCATCACTAGCATCACTTATTCAATTACACAGACCTGGCTTAAACATCCAGAATGCCCTGCCAGTCACAAAGAGTCAGACATTTGTGGACATCAGTGGGAAGGTGAGGCCAGAGGGGGACCATGATCTCATGGGTCCTCAGACCATGTTGTATAATATATGGGGTGAGACCTCATGACACATGGTGGGTTTCTGACATATCCTCACCATGATGCCAGTGGCCTTTGTATCTTCAGGTATGTGTTAGAAACATAGGATTCATTGTTTTTCCCTGGCTTGCAGGACTATTCTTTATTATATTCTTTTCTTTTTTTTTATTCTTTTCTTTACTTATTTTTATTGAGCCATTGTGACAGACTAGGTCACATGACTCAACACATGATGTGACATCACATGATGTCACACTTGTGATGTGATATGTCACACTATGTCACGCTTGTCACATGTCACATCCTGTCACACCCTGTCACACAGTCATGCATGATGTCACATGATGTGACTTGATGTCACACTTGGGCTTACTAATATTTTTATTCATAGAACCCTTAGCCCAGGTTCTAGACCATGGACATTAGGCAAGCGCATGTTGATGCATGCGTAAGTCTAGACACCTCATGTGTAAGGCTAGATGCCTCATGCATGGGCCAGCCCTTTTATTTATATCTCTATGACATCACGATGATGTCATATACTATATTTGCTATCTCCAGGGTAGAGGGTGGCTAGTACACTATCACCCTGGAGATGTATATAAGTAGGGACAAGCTAGGGGTAGATCCCTTAGCTTTACAACTTGGTTTTTATACCCTTGTTGCATGTGAGTCTCCCCGGTGACCAGGGTTAGGTCCTTGCACAGTGGGTGACTCCCCTAACAGTCCATCAGGCTCCAGACATATGGAGACAAGGATGATGGCCACCTGACAGTAAATGCTATTGATGCACTCGTCTGGCGCTACAAATATGGATAATGTTGCTGTTCGCCCATAGAGCACTTGTAGGGAATGGCGTCATGTGCCAAACCTAATCCCACATGATGCTATGACCATGCTAGACGCTCTTGCTACAACCTCCTCTATCTACTATAAAGTTCGTAATGTCCGTAATACAAC
>JBBPOI010000650.1:0-10896 GCA_038091355.1 Phylloboletellus chloephorus
CACTTAAGCCGTTGCATAAGTGTGTTCCTAACGTAGTCAAGGACCGTGGCGTACTTGCGCTTTGCGTCACTAGACGAGGTGAGCGTAGAATAGGAATGGGCTACTTCTTTAAAATCACACTTGTCCCCAACGTTTGAGGAGAAGCGAAAGGCAGTCAAGTTCTAGTGAAACACTCGAAGCAAAGACCCTTTGATGAAGGGAGCGGATCCGCCAAACAATAACACCAAAACAAGAAAGCGAAGAAAAGAGAATGAAGTGTCTAGGAGCGAATCTATCCCCTGGCCTAAAGGATGAGGAAAGACCAAGAGAACTTGACTGAAGTTCTCTGGCGGCAGCTTGGGCCTTATATACTATTCTACTGTATGTACATGTTTGGTTAATATTACTATAAAGAGGTGCATGCCCCACAAGGCTGTGGGGCGGAGATTAAAAACATGAAGCGTACATGAGGTGGTGGCAGAACAGCCCTGAGGCTGTGGCATAGCCCCAACGGAGATTAAAAGTGCATGTAGAGGGTGAGGCGTTAAGGTTGCGTCACCGGAAATGAAAGGCATGAGGTATACGCATGTACGAGATCTTACCGAGATCTTGGTAAATGAAACATAGCCGCGCACAGCACGGATGAAAGGAAAGCTGTGTGAGCATAAGGGAAGATCCAGGGAAGATCCCTGATCCTAAAATAAATGTATCATAAATATTCCTGAGTGGTGCATAAACTTGCGCTAGATTGTGCAAGTGAATAAAAATATTCAGAAAAATAAGGGAAAAATCATGATAAAATGTACCATCCGTAACACAGTCGTCACTATTCCATCCCTTTTGGAGCATCCATGCACACCAATGTCCTCGTATGTAAATTCCGATTCCCACTGAGGAGCTGGCATCTGAAAAGGCATGCATGTCAACTGGTGTCTGGGGACTTGGTATGGGGGTGGGGGGTGCTTGTGCTGTGAGCCGCTTGGTCCATCAGGCGATGTCGTCCTGCATTCCTTTGGGTGGTGTGTGCGGTATGAATGGCTTTTGCCCAAATGTTGTGACCAGGGCCTCGAGGTTGGCGAGATACAGACACCCCTCTGGCAGGATCTGTGCTGTGTGTGTCAGCTTGCCAAGCACCTTTTGGGTCTCGTGAAGGGTGTGTGTTCTCCTGGCTGCCCACTCCTGCAGTGCCTCTAGGTATTTACGCCGCTTTGTCTCGGCCAACGATACTGTACGATGCTCTAAATTCCAGGTGAAACCAATGAAGGTGGGGGTGGTTGAGAATGGGATGTCCTTGGATGGTTCCCACGGTATGCCCAAGGTGCTTGAGATGTGATCGATGTCTACTAGATCGTATGCATGTGGATGTTCAATCTCGTCCGCATTTTTGGTGGCAGCAAAGTCCCACAGTGTGAATGTGCAATCTTCATCATATTCCTCCATGGATCCATCAGCTAGTGTCCCCCCTTTGAACCAGAAGCAGCCACCTTGGATTGATGGCCCTCCCTGCGAGGTGATGTGTTTAGCTGTGATGCGACGAGCTTCGTTGTAATTCTGCAAATGGACCCAGGGAATGCGGATGAATAAATGATCGTCTATCCATCTCAAGATGGGTCCGATGCCGACAAAATGCATAATGTCCACGCCTGCACTTGCAACATTGCCATAGATGCCCGCGGATGGAGCAAAACCGAAGCATAGTGCTGTGTCTATGGCAAATTGTGAGTCTGATAAACATGCTACTAGACCGTGCCATTGTGATGGGTGTACGGGGATGGTACGATATGCCTCCGCTACATTCCTGACTGCCCCTTGTGATCCTGGTGGCAGTGCGGAAAGAAGCCCTGCTACTATGGGGAAGGTACTATA
Organism: Phylloboletellus chloephorus; assembly: GCA_038091355.1. Classification (NCBI taxonomy): domain Eukaryota; kingdom Fungi; phylum Basidiomycota; class Agaricomycetes; order Boletales; family Boletaceae; genus Phylloboletellus; species Phylloboletellus chloephorus. The sequence goes on from JBBPOI010000650.1 coordinate 1,846, forward strand.
TGGGGCAGTAAATTCGTCCGGGAACACACAGACATTTATGGACTGTATTGACGTTGACTTTCCCTGATGCGAGAGGTTCTGAATCATGCAGTATTTACCTGGTCGCCCTGGTTTGGGTATCAGGGAGAGAGGAGACGTTTGAAAATGCCCCAGTGCCGTCTGCATCTCTCTCTCGGTAAGTGGGCCTATGTATCGTTGCTTCACGAACTCTTTATGTATGATCTCTTCGAAGATTGTTCTGTTCTGGGTTATGGATGGGTGATTAGGAGGGGTAAAGGTTTGTGATAGAGGCGGCATGAAAACATGAAAGCCATGCGTCAACCCTTCGACGAGGTTGGGATATCTGGGCATTAGGCCCACTCACGAAAGGAAGTTGTGCCATGCACTCGGCTTATAGGGGGTTATTGCCACTGCACGGCTGTGCCTTAGGGCATCTATGAGCACCGTGGGTGGTGATACCACATCCCGAGCACATGTGCTTGGCGTTATTGTGTGGCTGAGAACAACCTTGAGGCTTTTGCCAGTCGTGGCATAGGATGGCTTCCCCGTGGTCAATGAGACGTCCTTCTGGGGTACGCTTGACATGTGCTGAGGCTCCGTCCCACATGTGCTCAGCTGCACAGTTGTTGATGTCATGAGGATGCCGTCTGAGGCAAACAGGGCACGCAGACTTGCTGTGCGAGCTGTCCTGCCGTACGCGCCTCTGAAATGGCTTTGAGTCCGTGAAAGGACCTGATGATTCCCTGAATGACCCATTAGCACTGCGAAACTGCAGCAATGGGGGGGACATGGAGCATGAGTTCTGACGTCACTCGCGGGAATGGGCTGTGTGTGCAATGTAAGACTGCCTTGAATGCTGGTGGGCTGATATTGGGGACGCCTGTGAGGTCATGAGGCTCTCGACCTGTGAGGACATGCACAACATGAGGCGCCCATGAGATCACCATGATGATGGCCACAAGGCGGAAGGCCCAATGGAAGTGCAGGTGAAACAACCTTCAAAGCCCTTGTTGTGCTCCAGGCCGCATTGGGCTACATCAACCTCAGTTCAGATGTAGGTCACCCACAACAATCCAGCAAGTATAACGATGAAACAAGAGTGGGGGTTGAGTTCAGGATTCCAATGCTTCGAAGGGAAAACACCAGGAGAAACAGACTGGGGTTGCCAGTCTGTCCCCCAGCCTTATATACACATCTATTGTATGTACATGTGTAGACATAATCTATAGATCTCTATAAATAAGGAAGGCCAGTAATTAAATACGCATGTAAAAGGTGAGGAAAGCATATGGTAAAGGTGAGGCATAAGTGAGGAAAACATAAGGCATAGGCATGGTCAACATGTGGTGAAAGCATGGGTGAGCATAGGGCATAGAGGCTGTTCCACAGCCTGTGGAGATAAGACATAAAATAAAACACATGCCTGATGTGCGTGTTGCATAGCCATGCACAGCATGGAGATTAATAGATAAAGATCCAGGGAAGATCTTGGGCAGATTTCAGATCTGTATGAAGATAAGGTTTGCAGGAGGGAAAGGGGCGATAAAGGTTATCCCCCTTTTAGGATCAAGGGCAGTTGTAAAGGAATGCCCTCCTGTGGGTTAGCTAAGTTATAGACGAGAGCGAAAATGGAAAATAGGGGTAGGTGCCATTGAGTGTTTGTAACGGCAAGGGGGAAAGAGGGAGACTTGGTTAGTGGTCGCTATTGTGGCTGCGAGATTATACTGACCTTGCCTAACATCAAATCATTGACTTCCATGACGATATGCTAGAGTAGGTTGTCGTTGATGATGGCGATGTTGAATGCGTTGCCTGCCTTGAGTCTGTCATGCCAGTGCTGCCTGATTTTTGCTGCATACGTGGCGAGCACATGGTCTCCATGCCGCGTGGACATTCGGAATGGATGGCATTCGAGGTTCCAGAAGAACTTGAAGAGGGCTGTGATATGCTTCTCAGGCCACCCCGCTTCCTTTATGTGCTCGAGATATGAAGTGCGTGCCTGGAGAATTTCTGTGAGTGATAGCTCCTGGTCCCCTTTGGCATTCCTTGAAGCCTTGACTGAAGCCACTGGATGCAGTGTGAGGACCTCGCTGGTGGCGAGGAGTCCAAAGGCGTCGTCAGCTTGCGAGTACGCCTGCTTTGCCACTTCGAAGCACCCCTTCTTTGTGAAGTACCATAGCTCGACGTACTCGAATGCAACGATCTTTTGAAGGGCATATTGCGACGGCCGGCATGCAATGATGTTGGAAGGTGGCATGTCTTCTTCGAAGTCCCCGATGGTCTGCTTCTTCTTGTCTTGTGGCTGCTCAGCGAGATTTCCCAGCTCTGCTGCTCGTGGCTGGTCCAGCCAGAGCTCCTCCTCTGGAGGTACTTGCTGGGGTGGCTCTCGTGGGATCTGCGGCAGGATATGCTTGGGCTCCGGGTGCGCCTGATGCCATGTGTCTTCCAGGTGGCAAACCGCTTGCTCTTCGTTCCAGCCGAAAGCCCCCATGAGTGCGTTTCACAATGGGAGCTCGTCCCCTGCTACGAAGTACGGCATGCGAAGTGGGTCCCGTTCCATGCCATGCTGGTGGGGCTAAAAGCAATGAAGTAGGCTCCTGTGGGGGCGTCTATGAAGAAGAGGCTATGAAAGGAAAGTGTTGACCCGCAAGGATATGATGAAGCTTGCAGATGAGCTGTGGATGGCGACGGAGCCAGCACGAGGAGCTCGAAAGGAAGAAGTGTGGGATCTACCTCGCCTGCCTGTCCATAGATCTTACGTTGCAGCTACGGTCATGCCTCGCTTTGTCGTAACGTGCTCAGTTGTCCAGATTTCACCATCTGTTAAATGTGATGAACAGAGAAGTGACTCATATACCGATGTAGAAGATTTATGTCTACTGTGGCATGTGCTGCTTCCTTCTGATCATTTGGATTTCCCCTTGCATGATATAGCCCACTTTTCTGTTTGGCGACGAGTATGGTGTTCCGGTGCTTTCAGACATAACACATGTCAGAACTGGCCGGAAATTCAGCAGAAGCGAGTCAATTTATAGAAATGAGGGAGATTCGGAACTCAGGAATCAAGAGGACATCAGATAGGATTATCTTGTAGTCAGTTCCAGTGACTCACAACACACATAGCACTGTTCCAATTCCTATGGCCATGGTATTTGAATCGTCTCCAAGGATTACTAGGCAAGGAGGGTGTAGTGGCTGGTATGTCTGGAATCACGAGCGGTGAGGGACAATATGTGAGGATGCTCCAGAGTCGATGATAAGTGTATTTCTCCCACTGCTGTTGGACTCAGACAATAGATAGGCATGAACACATTGCATTGTAGAGTGAGATACATGTTCTGTAGCTGTGTTTGCTATGTCTGGAGAATCTTGAGCTTCCTACACTGTGTTTGCCTTATTCTTTCCCTTCTCTGACCTTTTAAATCCTCCTTTCCTAAGCTCTGAGATCCACTTTTTGTAGGAGTTGCAGTTGGCAGAGTTTTTGGTCGTGGAAAGGTGGTGTTCACACCAGAAAGAGATATTTGAGGGATGACTGGATGGCTTGGAGTTCCCAGAAGCCTTCATGGCTGACTCAGAGTGTCCGAACGGATGTAGACGTGCATTCTCTGCAGTAATCTGAGTTTCTACAGCGTCAAAGGTGAGTTTACTGTCTTCCACTGTGTTTACCAGGGAAGACCTGAACACCCCCCACCCCCAAGTTTTGGGAAGAGAGTTCAAGAGGATGAAGGAAAGGATATTGTCATCTATGGAGAATTTCATTCCAGCAAGATAAGCTTCGACAGTTCAAAGTGTGGAGATATGTTCAGCAATGATGGAGGTTCCATTCCAAGTACTGCTGAAAAGCTGTTGGAAAAGATAGAAGGTGGAGGAGAGTTTTGGACTTTCATGAAGTCTCATGAGGGCATCAAAGAGCTCCTTGGCACTGGAAGAATTTTGGGTTTTCATCAGAAGTGCATCAGAAATACGTTGCTGGATGATGCCATGAGCCTTGTCATCACATTCCTGCCATTCACAGACATCAGAGGTAGTAATGCTGCTTGATGAGCCAGGAACAGGTTTTATGTCTGTGCCAACAGTGACACCGAAAACTTTTTCAGCCCGAAGTTTTGCTGATGTGTGAACCTTCCAGATTTCATAATTGTTTGGGCCAGTGAGGATTTCCTCTGCATGCATGATGTCTGAGGGTGACATGGCAGAGAGTCCAGAGAATGGGTGATGGACTGGAAGTGAGTTCTGAGATGAACTAGAGTGCACTGAAGAATGTGTGATGTGGAGTTGAGTTCGTCACTTGAGTACAACTGTTTTTCTGGAGCCAATGGGGCTCATAACCTAACAGAACCTATGAGTGGACAGGAATAGCCCAAAGCGCAGCTGCTGCCTGAGATGGCGAAAAACAACTTGTGTGTTGTATTTGTCAACAGAGACTATTTTGTACAATGGGTGGAGATATACTCGTATCATATTGTATAGTAAATGCTGTGAGCATCGGCTAAGAAAAAATTAAAAAAGGTCTAAGTGAACAAAAGCTCATTCTGGAGTTTCCGAGTCTGGAAGAGCATGGGAAAATTCCAGAAGCAGTTCCAGAACAGTTCCAAGATGTTCATCTCAGAATCTGCAGAAAGACATGGGAAAATTCTGGAAGCAGTTCTGAAATTGATTGTTCCAGAGTGCATTTCCGAAATGGCACTTCCAGGCTTGGAAGTGCCAGGACCAGAATAACTTGGAACCTGATCATGGGTGAATAGTGTCAGCTAGCACTTTGGTATTAGTGACTGGTCATTTCTCTTAGTATCTCCTTGCCAGTCTGCAGCCTACTGTAAAAGCTCGCACTTTGTACCATTGCTATTTTGGGTTTGGTATGCCCACTTGTAGTAGTGAAGTCCCTGTGAAGCATGTCTTTGGACTCATAACAGTGGGGGGGACAAACCCCTATTTGTTTTGGTTAGTAGCAATAGTATAAGAGTGTCATAGGCAACATGCAGGTTTAGGTTTGGTGCATGAAGCCATTCCTTACACATGCTTCTTTAATTTCTGCTATATTACTTACACATGCTCAACATATGTTTTCAATTACTGTCTACTTCCTCTCACGCACAGCTTGGTCTGTGTGCATTGTCCTGGGGTATATAACCAGCCATGTATCATAGTAACATCCCAGCTCCACTTGTTTGCTATGGCAGCAAGTGCATTAGGTAATAGTTAATCATGTGAAGTGTGATTGCTCTAATTAGTAGTTACTCTTCAGGATCCCAGGCTTTTACTTCAGCGTTAGTCCCTGGTCCTTTCTCTTCTCATTCCTCCTTGCCAGTTCGAGGGTTACTGTCAAAATCTGTCACCTTTGTACAAGTCTCTTATGGATTAGTGCACCTCTTGAGTCATAGCTGAAGCCCTCATGGAACTTGTCATTCAACTTGTAATACTAACAGTCTACCGGATCCTAGGTATTAAGGGAACAAGGGTTTCTGGCATCTAATACTAGCGGGCATACCACCCGTCTTCCTGACAGTTGATGCACTTGTTCGGTGGTGATAAATAACGATAATGTTGCTGGTCCTGCATAGAGCACTAGTGGATGTTCCCAGTCACCTTGACTGAGGTGTCTCAAATGTTAGATGTTAAGCAGAATCTGGCACCATCCATTTCCAGTCTTTATTCTTCTAAGACACCCGTACCTTTAGGGCAGTGGGGGACAATCCCCTATTTGATGTGTTTTGTATTATGTTATGATACTAGTATAAGAGTATCATAGCATCATGTGGGTTTAGGTTTGGTGCATGATAGCCATTCCCTACAAGTGTAGTAGCAGAGTCCCTGTGGAACTTGTCCTTGGACTTGTAACACATCTCTCCATCCCATTGGGTCCAGATGGCAACTCCTGAACAGCAATGCTGTGAGGGTGCCCACCCACCCTCACAGCTCTCTCACAGAGGCACTATGAACTTGCCCATCCCCTTCTCTTTCACCTTCATATAGTGCACATGTTTACTCACTACACATGTACATATTTCAACCAATGCCAACAAAGCAGAGCATCAGTCCAAAGATATATTTTGGGACTGGATTTCTGACCTTGTGACATGTCTGCAACGTGTTTTGAATGAGGGATGACAGGAAGGGAGATGAAACACACTGGAAACAAAAATCCCAGCGAAATCTCGAAATTTCAAAACTTGTTTTTCCACCACCGGTATGCCTGGAAAGTGATCACTGGGCTCTTCCGAGTCGAATGGTATCGTTTTCGTCGAGTTCCGGGTGGGTGTTGCGGTGCTATGGTCGACCGAAGATGAGGAGGTGTTTTTTCTCCCACGTGCCAAGTTGCCTGAACAAAGACAGCAACATTTCTGCATCCGAACGAAGGACAGAGCAACCGCGAAAAAACGTTGCTCAGCGCTGAGCACTTTAGGTACCCCGCACGAGTGGTCATCGTAAATCGTACTGCAAAAGAGTACATGCACACGTACCCCCATCCCCCATCCCCCTCCTCACTCGCCCGCCATCATTGCCCTCAACCGCCGCTCCTCGATCCGCGGCACGAACGCCACCTCGAACGGCACCGCATGCGTGACCATCGTGTCCGAGAACGCGTTCGGATCGATCGGCGCGTCCGCGCGCCCCCGTATCTCGAAGGACCACAAAAGGAGCGCGAGGGTGATGTACAGAGACCGGTTCGCGAGGTGTTGTCCCGGGCACACTCTTCGCGCGCGCGTGCGCGTAATAACGAAAACGAAACCAAAGCAAAAGCATAAGCAAAACAACACGCCATCAGGGACTGCGCGCGAGCGGGGGATCAATATGCATGGGGGGAACCCTTACCTTCGGCCAAAACCGTACGTATAGAAACGCATGTCGTTCTTGAGCTTGCCGTCGTCGTCGAGCCAGCGCTGGTGATTGAACCTCTCGGGATCGGGGAAGGCCACGGGATCTCGAGATAGGGCCCTGGGGGGGGAAACGGAATCGATCAAAGACGACTCAACGAACGAAGAACGCCTGGCATACTTACCAGTGACATCCAAAGACGGTTGCACCGGCAGGGATGCATTGACCCCGCTGGGGGAAATGGTCAGCCTTTCGATCAAGTAGAGCACGAGCGACGTACCCAGATGATGTCGGTTGTCGCGCGATGTGCAAACCCTAAACGAAAATGAGTAAACGCTCCTCCATTGAATTCAGAAAAACACTTGCCAGTGGGCGTAATAGGTCTCCACCGGAGTGCTTCCGACAAAAACGCATGCAGCTGGGGAAGCGAGTCGGAATCCTCCCAGGTAGGCACTTGGTGAGACGTCATCGTCCAGACATTCGCGAGCATCAGAACATTCAGACCTACTTCTGTCCCTTCCAATCACCATGTCCAGCTCTTCGTGCACTCGTTTTTGCGCTTCTGGATGAAGAGCTGCGGCCATGATCATGATTGTGATACTGGCGCTAGTCTTTTCACGAGGTAGAGGGTTCAATGGCCAGTCGAGTCTACTGAAGGGGACATACCGTGTCCGACCCGGCACCGAACAGACTTCCACCAAGATACGCCATCTCATCTCTGGACAGTCCATGTTGGTCGATGTGTTCCAAAAGGGTCCTCATGAATGAGTCGCCCCCTTCATTCTTTTGCTGCAGCGATCGCCGTGAGCTATGTCCCGATCTAGCTCTGTGACCTTGTTGCATACCATCTCGGTTTGAACACGGCCCATCTGTTCTCTGAAGAGTTTAACCTCAAACTCGTGGTATTGCTTCAACCGACTTGCGTATCCAGGAACATACTTCAACAAGGGGATGCGATCCACGAGGTGAGCCCCAGGACGCATGGCATACATGAAGTGGTCAAGCACTTGGTGGACAGAAACGACTTCAGGATCGTCCTTGGACGTCGGAGTGGACTTGCCGTACGTCACGCGGAGGATGACCGACGCAGCAAACCTGCGACGTATCACGTCAGTTGGAGCATTCTACGTGGTCGCAAGGGGGGGGAGGGGGCCTCACCGTTGCGCATGTGACATGTGGTTCTTCGGGTCGTTCAGGATGTCGACGATGAGATTCCTCGCGTCGTCGAGCTGCATGCCTTGATACGTCTCAGCAGCCCAAGGCTGCAGGTGGGTATGCAGGGGTATATAAAGAACCATGTATCGTAGTTAATCCCTGTTGAACATGGCATTACCCGTCATATACAGTTCATACTTCTTAGTAGTTATTTATTTACTACACTTATTAGAACTCTGTTATAGTAGTTAACAAGTCACACAAGTGACATGTCACACTCCCTGTAACGTATATAAGACTGGCTGCAGAATGTGCCACAACAGAGTTCTCTTGACCTCTAACCACTACTTGCTCAGTACAAGTCGTACCCAGGTGAGCCACCGCTTTCCCTACGCAACCTAGCCTGCTTCAACAATCCCCAGCTTAATCCACTTGTTTGCTTCGGCATCAAGTCCATTGGGTGTAGACAGTCTGTGTGAGCGTGATTAGTAGTAGTAGCCTTCAGGGTCCCTTGCTAGCACTACGGTGTTAGTGACTGATCCTTTCTCCCTTTTTCTAAGTCTTCTTGCTGTAACAACTCAACACAAGAGCCCTGTCCGTATGGTTGCTGGCATCAGTTCCCGTATACGTCTTGAGGGAACCAGCCCATAGAGGAACAACCCAAACACTGAGTTCCAAGGCATAGCGTAGCCCAACCCATGTAGTAGCAGCCCCATAATATAAAGGAGGGGATGAATCTCGTCTGAAGGCCCTTATGAGGAGGAAAAACCAAGGAGAACTTGACTAAAGTCTCCTGGCAGCACCTTTGGCCTTATATACTATGCTACAGTGTTTGTACATGTTTGGTGTCTATGCTACATATGGGAACACAGCCCTCAAGGCTGTGGAACGGAGATTAAATACATATTGAAGCAACTCAAAAGCAAAGACGCTTGATGATAGGAACGGATCCGCTGAGCAACCACAACAACAACAAGAAAGCAAAATGAGAAAGCAAAAGTGGAGCGAATCTATCCCCTGGCCTAGAGAATGAGGGAAGACCAAGAGAACTTGACTGAAGTTCTCTTGGTCTTTCCTCAT
>JBBPOI010000651.1:0-10888 GCA_038091355.1 Phylloboletellus chloephorus
GTGCAAGACATGAGCCCTTGAAGCCCGTCCACACGACGTCCTCGCCGCTCAGTCGTCGAGTCTTCGTCGCCCTCCTCACTTTCGCGACATTCCTCCTCTTCAGGTCCCTTTCACACCGCTCAGTGTCCACAGTGCCACACGACGTCCAGGACACCGTTGCACAATGCGTTGCAGACACTGCACCACCTGCATACCCACCCGCTCCAGTAAATCCATGGTCTTCCCTCACAATACCCGAGATCGTCCAGATACGGGACTGGCTCTTTGCTCCACGACAGGGCCTCAATCTAACACCGGGCGATATCGCACGTGCATCCGATAACCACATTTTCGTCATCGAGGCCTATTACCCGCCCAAATCTGCCGTTCTCACCTATCTGTCTTCCTCCTCCACAGTCGGCCTCCCCCACAGATTCGCCCGGGTGGCTATCCACCACGGAGCTGCTCCCGAGCCCTTTGTGAAGAATCATCTTGTCGGGCCGCTTCCTATTGGTCCACATGCGAGCATCTCACCCTTGACTGACATTTATCATATTGACCCCATACCCTACAACGCTCGTGGATTTGATCCTCGTGAATGGATACCACCCGAGACATATTCCAAAGTAGCCGCCCCCTTGGCTGAGGCATTCGAGGTGAGCGCATACGGAGCGAATGCGCGCATTGTGGCTGAGTGGCGCAAGGAATTGTTTGGTGGTCAAGCCTCTGGGCTTCCAAATGATACCCTCATCATTGGAGCTTCCGGTCCTTTCAGCTTTGATGGATCATTCCGTCGTTTGTGGATTGGTTGGCGTCGTAACGTCCCGGGGGCGTTTTTGCACCCCCTGAATTTCTATCAATATTTCGACATGAGTGGCACAGACCCATCTGAATGGAAGCAGCTCAAGGTCAGTATTTGCTTGTTTGCGGTAGCGACCACTCATCCAGTCGTCCAGATCGTTTACAATCACCAAGTATTTGATACCTCCGAATCCTTCATGGAAGCATTTCATAATGGTTCCCTGAAGCGTGCCCCTCTGCCCACTCCAGAGCACGCGGACGTTTCTTGGAGCACAAGGAAACGCATTGGAGCGCAACGCGATTTAGATCACCTCCCTGGCCCACGCTCCGTCTCCTTTGCGGGACTGAGGTTTAGAGTCGATCGCAAACAGCAGTACGTTAGCTGGATGGGATGGGGGATGTATCTTGGTTTCGACAGGGAAATGGGACTCAGTCTGTGGGACATCAGGTTCAAGAATGAGAGAATTATTTATGAGGTATCTTATATCTCGGCTCTTGCTTGTTGGTGTTTGACGTTCTCTCTAGCTCAAACCCCAAGATGCATTGGCACAGTATGGTTCGTTGTTTCTTGTCTGCTCGAGCGGTGCACTTGACGTGATCGACGCACATAGCCGGCAATGATCCATTCCAGTCGTCGACTGCTTGGCTAGACCGTTACTTTGGAATGGGCCACTCAGTTCGAGACATGCTTCCTGGATATGATTGCCCTTACGAAGCAGTTTATTTGCCCGCAACGACCTTTAGTCTCTCAGGCATTTTGTCAAGAGACCGTGCTATCTGCATATTCGAGCACGACAGTGAAAGGCCGCTTACTAGACACCTGGGATACGACAAGGACGAATTCGGCGCTGTGAAGGGCTATCAGCTCGTGGTCAGAAGCGTAGCGACTCTCGGAAAGTTCGTTAACCCCGCTCTTCTCCCACCAATGCGAAGCTCACTAACGTTCACGCAGCTATGACTATCGTGAGTGAATCACCATACCGAGCACATTAGCATTTATTGGGCTTCCTTTCTTGCTAGTGGTAAAACGTTGACCGCAGAAGCACGGAGTCGTTACTGACGAAACCTAGTTTGACTATATATTCCACCTCGATGGAACCATCGAGGTCCGGGTGTCCGCATCGGGTTATCTCCAAGGTGGGTACTGGGACTCTGATCAACAGCATTATGGCAGTCGAATTTGGGAAACTACCAGTGCGTGATCCAGAGGGTTGGTTGTTACTAGCTGACTTCTATCTTCCAGTGGGAAGTCTACATGACCATGTCATCAACTACAAGGTCGGCGATGAATGCGTGACATGCGAGGCAGAATCACACTCATTCCACTCAGGTCGACCTCGACGTTGCCGGCACTGCGAACACCCTTCTGAAGACAACGACGAAGCAAGAAGCCGTTACTCAACCCTGGTTTGACGACGATTGGGGAAACGAGGTCATCCAGCAAACGATCACCCGCGAGTACATCACCAACGAGAAGGACGCGCGACTCAAATTCCCTGATAACTTCCAAGGGGGATACGCCATCGTCAATCAGGAGGAGAAGAACAAATGGGGAACAGTCAAGGGATATGCGATCCATCCTGGGTATTCGCCCATTCATGGAGTATGTACCTTGCTAGGGAACTTCTTTTGACAAATCCTGACTGTCAGCGGAGGCCATCGTGGGCTCCAAGCGGCTGCTCAAGAACGCAAACTGGGCGAGATATAATCTAGCTGTCTCCCGCCGCAAGGAGACAGAACCATCGTCAAGCAGTGGATGGAACTTCAACTTGCCGGGCGCTCCCCCCGTCGACTTCCACAAATTCTTCGATGGGGAGAATATCACTCAAGAAGATTTGGTTGCTTGGGTCAACATCGGAATGCATCACATCGTGAGACTCCACAGCGTCCGCCTCCGTGGCCGTCCAAGACTAACTGGGCGATTTGCCAGCCACAGTCCGAGGATGCACCGAACACCCGGACGAACACCGCTACTTCGAGGTGAGCGCCGCAGCTGTTCGGAAAATGAGGCCAAACGCGTGACGACGCCGCAGCTTTTTCCTGACGCCCCTGAACTATTTCGACCACGACGTCTCGATAGACTCGTCGAACGCGATCCTGCTGCAGACGCCGGAGAAACCGGGTGATGCGTTCGTCTACGAGGACTATGGCGTGCAGCCCGCGCACTGCGTTCCTCGGCCTCCCGCTCCATTCGAATATGCGCCCGTGCAGATTTTTGGTGACGAGGGGAAAGCTGTGGAGTTTAAGAGCATTGAGGAGATGCGCAGGTCGTCGGAATTGTATCACCGTATCAAGTTGGACTTTTGATGTCACTCCGGAGTTGGCACAGCTTTTGGGCTCTGACTTGAGTCTGCAACTTCCATGTCAAAGAGAGCCCGCAGTCCGAGTGTAGGTAACGCGTCGAAGAGGGCAAGGACCTCCCGTCCCTTCGCACCGCCAAAGATCGCCACGCCAGAGGCTGCAGCGGCAGCCCAAGCCAGTCCCCCTTTCCTGGCGTTGCTCGCCGAGATGCGCAATGCCGTCCAAACCCCACACCACGCGAGCTCGATAGTCTATTGGATGCGCATGGGCGACCTGCGCAGTGAGTTCCGTCCCTCCTACCGCGCTCCGTTCGCATTTAGTGGCAGTCGTCGACAACAGAGCCCTTGCGGCGGCGTCCGACCAGGCTGTCCAGAGCAAGCTCCCGCTCGTAGTCCTCTTCTTGCTCAGCCCGCAGGACTACCTCGCGCACGATGCGAGTAAGCGCAGAATCGACTTTGTCCTCCGTAACTTGTCGGAGATCAAGGTAGCACAAACAATAATAATAAAAACATTCCTGCCCGCGCTAAGCTTGCTGACGAGGGTCGTAGGCATCGCTTGCAGAGCTCGACATCCCTCTGCACACGGTCTCACACGCTCCCCGACACACGATCCCTTCGAAAGTGATTGCGCTCCTCGAGTCTTTCCGATGCACCAGGATGTTTGCAAATATGGAATACGGAGTGGACGAGCTCAGGCGTGACTTACGAGTCCTTGCCCTATCGAAGGAGAAGGGCATCCGGTCGCATTACTTCCATGATAGGTGTGTCGTTGATCCGGGCGTCGTCAAAACCAAAGACGGAAAGGCGTATGCAGTACGATCCCATCAGCCGAGCGATGCTAGCACATTCACATTCCATTTTTCAGGTTTACTCTCCTTACCAAAGAACGTGGGTCGCGAAGCTCAACGAGAACATTAACACATATCTCGAGGAGTCTCCTCTGCCAAAGGCGAACTCAAGTGATGTCCGTCAGGACCCTGTACTCGGCGTGCTGTTCAACACACCAGTACCTCGCTCTGTTGAAGGTTTTGAGTTAGACCCTGCCGACAGAGAGACAATGGTCAAAATTTGGCCAGCAGGATCGACCGCTGCTCAAGAGGTTGCGTTCGACTCGCGTCTCTACACCAAGGCTGACTCCCATCTGTGACGTCCAGATACTTTCGCGTTTCCTCAACACAAAGGCAAGGACATCACAGCTTGGCACAGCGGATCCGTTGGCGGATGGCGCTGAATTCTCCGACAAACGCAGTCGCATCTTAATGTACGCAGAACAAAGAGATAGAGGCGATCAAGACACCACCTCTAGGCTCAGCCCCTATCTGTCCGCGGGCGTCATATCAGCCAGGGAATGTATCCGTGCGACGATGACTCTAGCTGGGCTGAAGAAAGTGGACACCGGGCGGACTACAGGAACTGGTCGCTGGGTCCAGGAGCTTGGTACGTGCGCTTTGACTGTGTTGAGTATTTTCCTCCTAAATTGTCCAGCCTGGCGGGACTTTTATACCAATGTGTTGGCGCACTCCCCTCGAGTATCGATGGGGCGACCATTCCAGGAGAAGTTGGCAAGTGTGAGATGGGAAGTCAATGAGGAGCACCTTGCTGCATGGAAGCAAGGAAAGACCGGGATTCCAATCGTTGATGCTGCTATGCGACAAATGAACACGATGGGTAATGTGGAGCAGGAGCTCGTCGACAGTGTCTAACGCGTTCTACAGGCTGGATGCATAATCGAATGCGAATGATTGTCGCAATGTTCTTTTCCAAGGACCTGATGCTCGATTGGCGGCTGGGGGAACAGGTGAAGCTGCTTTCCACCACTGTGTTTGCCTATAACTTGTTGACCTCGGTGCAAAGTACTTCATGGAACAGCTCATTGACGGCGACCTAGCCAGCAATAACGGCGGGTGGCAATGGAGTGCATCCACTGGTGTTGATCCCGTACCTTATTTTCGCATCTTCAACCCGTACACTCAGAGCGCGAAGGCGGATCCGACGGGTGATTACATTCGGACGTATGTCCCTGAACTGAGGAGCGTGCGAGGGCCAGGTAGCGTCGTTCGTGATACAGAATAAATATTGACTCACCTGACGCGATAGAACTTCACAACCCGCCCGCAATGGTGGCAGACAGGCTGAGATATCCGAGGCCCATTGTAGTACATGCAGAAGTTAGGGAGAGAGCGATCAGGCGGTACAAGGATCCCGGTCAAGAATGAATGGTCTGTTTAGTGGTAGTGATAATTGGAGTGTGTTTGAGTTTCCGAAAAAGGCGTCGCGCCAGCCCAACTTCCATGGACACCAAAATCAATTCCTTAGCATCGCGCGTGGTCGAATCAAATCGTTCGCGAGAGGAGAGAGACGACGACGACGACGATGCCATCTTCGCGGAACTGGAGGCAGAGATCGAGAACGACGATACCGCTGCATTCAGAGAGCATGGACTTGAGCAGCTCAGACTACAGTGTGTATTGCATTCCGATACCAATCCAAAACTAAGGTAAAATTGTTGATCAGGGCCGACAAGCTGAGAGAGATGCACCAGAACGCTCACGGTTCTTATACCGAGATCACAAACGAGAAGGAAGTAATCCGGATAACTGTGTAAGTGGTGTCTTTGTGAAAGCGAAGGGCCTCGACCTGATGCGCCGTCAGCGACGAACCGCGCTGCATCGTACATTTCCACCACAGTAGCTTTAGAAGGTGTGAGATCATGGACAAGCATCTCGCCGTGAGCACGTCGGTTTGTTCTTTTGTTCGCTGACAGCGCTACCAGTAGAAGTTGGCGCCAAAATACTTCGCCACGCGTTTCATCCGTGTGTTTGTGGAAAACGTGCCATGGTTGGTCGAAAGGCTGTCTATCAAGGTCCTTCCGTGCGTGATATGCTTCGTGGACGGTGTCTCGAAAGACCGGTGAGTGCAGGCTCGTCACGCTGTTCGGTCTATTTCCATGCGTTCCTCCAGTCTCGTCGGATTCGAGGAGCTTGGCAATAGCGACGTGTTCGAAACCGCCGTTCTGGAACTCAGGCTTTCACAATGCGGTGAACTCCTTTCGCTAGACGTGTATGTTGTCCCTTTTTTTTATTGACACACTTCGACACAGGCGTTCTGCAAAAGGCCGAGAACTCATTTCAGCTAACGTACTCGGTCAAGCCGGGCGGGTCAGCCAGGGACAAGCTCCGACGGGGCAACGAGGGCGATGAAGTCTTTGACCTGGACGACTGATCTGTCGCCTTCCTTGCGTGTAGAGATTGTACTTGTATTGATTTCCTAATCGAGAAAGTTGGACCCATCTTCTCCTCATGAAGCTCGTCGGAAAGTACATCGACAAGAGCGGCACAGTAAGTCTGCGATGTTGTGTCCATTTGCATGGCTCACCGGGGTAGGGCCATGTCACCCTCCGTCCTGAAGATGACGAGGACATGTGGCATCTGTATAATCTCATACACGAAGGTGACTGGGTCAGAGCCCCTGCCATTCGGTGCGGATGTCACACCGAGCCTCCCGCGATGAGATATGAATGATCATTGTAGACGAGTGCAGAGTGTATCACCGACTGGTTCTACCGAGTCTCATCGGGTCAAACTGAACCTCACGCTGCGAGTCTCCAAGCTGGAGTACGATTCCTCTGGAGCCCAATCATCTACGACAGATCAAGCGTCTTCGGCAAACACGTCGTCCTCTCCTCTACCTTCAACTACCGCCGCACTCCATATATCTGGTCGAGTGGCGTCCGAAAACCGACACGTCAAGATGGGGGCTTTCCACACCCTCGACATCGAGCCCAATCGCGATGTCCGTATTGAAAAGATCGAGGGGTGGGATAGCATAGCGCTCTCTCGCATCAACGATGCCTGTGTGCCAGGACGTGGGTCGGAGGTCGGCGCGATTGTCTGCGGCGAAGGGACCGCAGCATTTTGCCTGTTGTCCCAGCATCTCACCGTCATAACACACCGGCTTTCCGTTCCCATACCGCGCAAGGCTTCTGCACCGGGAACCTCTCAGCACGAGAAGGCCATGGCAAAGTTTTACACGATGGTCTACGATGCTTTCGTCCGGCACATTCCTTACAGCAATCCGAGTTTACGCGCAATCGTGTTCGCCAGCCCTGGCTGGGTCAGAGACGCAGTCTATACCAAGATGATGGACGAAGCTGGGAGGCGAAACGACAAGCTATTGGCGAGGTCGTTGCGGGAAAAGGCTATCAAGGTTCACGTTAGTAGTGCACACGTCCACAGTCTAGTGGAGGTCTTGAAGAGTCCCGAGGTATGTTTCGGTCCTAATCTTCGGCGATAAATTCACTGTTTGCTGTAGATCGTCGCACAGTTGAAGGAGACTAAGTTTGCCCGTGAGGGTATCGTTCTAGATAGGTCGGTTCCTCCACTGCGATTGGTTGGGAATCCTCATAGGCTACAGGTTCTTCAAAATGCTGGGCTCAGACGAAATGCGTGCGTGGTATGGCCCAGAGCATGTTTGTCTAGCTGCAGATCGAGGGGCGGTAGGTACGCTCCTGATTTCTGATGGACTTTTCCGGTAGGGACAGCTTTTCCTGCCAGAAGAGTCAAGATTAATATGTTTCTGCAGTGCGAGTGATCCGAAGACCAGAAAGCGCTATGTGTCGCTGGTAGAAAGCGTGCAGCAGAAAGGGGCGGAAGTTGTGATCTTCTCCAGCATGCACGAGTCTGGTCAACGTGTGTGCTCTTGGAGTGCTAGTTGCAAATCGTCTAACCGTTCTGCAGAGCTAAATCAACTGACGGGAGTCGCCGCAATCCTAACTTTCCCACTTGACATCGAGGTCGTCGAGGCAGAAGAAAAGGAGGAAATTGAAGCAGCTGAGAGAAAGAGGCTGGAACGAGAGGAGGCGGTAGGGTAACGACCTTGCCATTGGTCTCCGAATCACGTCGTGTTGCAGGCCATGAATGGCACTCGGACGCGAATTGATCTCTTCGAGTCTATCGATACTATCTTGACAGTCGTTTTTCATAGGCTGCCCAGCCTGCAGCTTGGTATCTCTGTGCTTGCTTTTGAACCTCCCCCACGTCGATGTCATGGCCAGTGCCAAAGATCCCTCTACCGACGATGATGACATCGCACCCGCACTCTGTGACTACCTCAGCCGGCGTCCGATACTGTTGTCCCATGGCATCACCCTTCGCATCTAGTCCGACGCCTGGGGAGAGGATCAAGAAGTCCTCGTCACCAAGATCGTCAGTGTCATACGCCCCAATGCCTTCCATTCGGTGCTGTGCGATGAATCCGATGACGAAGTCCCGTCGAGCGCGCGCCATTCGAACCGCATCTTCCGTGTATGCGCCGGTCGTCAGTGCGCTCTTTGAGCTCATTTCGGCGAGCAAAATCAGTCCTCTCTCGAGGGGCAGACCGACTGATGCGAGGCCGGTAATGATGGAGGGGCCTGGTACAGCGTGCGCATTTGTTATGTGGGCCCAGCTTGCGATCTTGTAAACACCACTGGCGTATTGGAGTGCGACGGTGTTGCCTCATGAGCCATCAGCATCCAGGCAAGGTCGGTGATGCCGCGAAGCCTCCTCACCTATGTCAGCGAATTTGCGATCCTCGAAAACTAAGAAATCGTGTTTCTTGCAGAGTGCCTGCAACGCATCGATAACGGTCTGGTCGTAGTCCTCGAGGATGTCGATGTGTGTCTTATCGTCAAGCCCGTGAGCAGAGGGACTCGTGACGAAAGAAAGAGCAGTATGCCTTTATGAGACAGACATGGGGCCCGACGGCGTCGATGATGGCAAGGAAATCCTCCTTTCGAGTGACGTCCACACTGACGGAGAGGTTGGACTTTTTCCTTGCCATGAGATGCAAGAGGGCTCGCGCGGCGGGATTGTTGTGTTTGTGAGCGCGATCTTCATAGCTGCGTAGATGCGGCGGCGACATGGAGGAAGCGGAGACCTGCCAATTCCGACCTACCTCCATGTCGGCTATCGTCCGCCAACGCGAGGACGACGACGACGCGTCTCGGTCCCCAAAGCGCACTAAGACGGCTGACGACCCCTCCCAAGCAGAGCACACCGAGGCGTCCATCCTCCCCCCTAGTCATGTTCTCCTGGGTCTCAGCTTGCCGCAGACCTCGTCTGACGGATTCCGTCCACTATTGGAACGCGATGTGGGCATCTCTGAATACATCAGTCGCGATCTTCCCCCAATATGCGGAATAATCAAGCAACGGTGAGCAGGGTTTCCCCCCACGGTTGCAGCGACGCTTAAATGTGCATAGCTTTACGGACTTCCTGGTCAACGAAGTTGACTTGGATCACCAGGTGGTGCACATAAAGTCGCTTGGCTTGCCGGAATCAAAGAAAGACAAGGCCGCTTCATCGAATCCCACCGAGGAGATAAGCGAAGCCACCGACATTCTGGGTGATGACGCCGCCGGGACGTCGAAACTAGTTCAATCAGACAACGCTGTCGGCGAAGCACAGGATAGCGGGGAGCTCATTGCAGATGGCGAGGTAGCTTGGGACGACACATTTGAATCCTCATTCTCTCCCTTCCTCTCCGAATCTTCGATAGGCCAACTCAAGAAAATGTACCTTGAAGGTCCCGAGCCTCCACGACTGAGCGACAACGGCTGGGGTATCAAGGTGCGTAACAACGCGGAAGACGTCGAGACCGCCGAACAAGGGGCTGTCCCCCACCGCGTGAATGGCACCCAGCCCTCCGATAAAAGGGGTGCAAAGAGTCAAAATGCTCGTGGCGGGAGGGGGAGACAAAGAGGCCGTGGTGGTCGCTCACAAGGCAGCGAGCGGGAAGACCATCGGAAGGTCCTGAGCGAAGTGTGTCATCTAGCGGGGCTGTTGTGCCACTTCTCACATGGAAGGTATAGCCTATCAGCTCGAAAGCTACGCGGACGGCCCTTCATCAGGTAGTACGAAAGCTCTTCGGAGGGAAACTTGAAAGCGAAACGGATATGTCTGTCCCGGCTGGTGAAGAAGGTTCTCGTATCGCTATCAAGTGGTCAAGGAGAGGTAGCGGTCGTGGGGGTCCACGGGGTAATTCTCAAGACTTCACAGACACGCTTTCGCCTAACTCATTGGCCCAGCTAGAGGCGAACGAATACCGCGTGGCGAATATCCTCCCTATATTCACTTCACGCTGCAGAAGACAAACCGTGACACGCAGGATGCTCTGGCGTATCTCTCTCGGACTTTGCATGTCAACATCAAGGACCTCGCTGTGGCTGGTACGAAGGACAAAAGAGGCGTCACAGTTCAACGCGTTTCACTGCGGCGTGGCAACAAAACGGTCGAAAATGTGTGGAAAGTTGCCAATCAAATTGGTCGGCGCTCGATCCGTGAGGCGGTTACTCAGAGGGGCGAGCGTGGCATTCGCATTGCAGATCTTAACTATCGCAAAGCGAGTTTAGAGCTCGGGATGCTCAAAGGCAACGAGTTCGTGATCACATTACGGTCAGTGCAGTTTCCACTCCACCCGCCCACTTCTGATGCAGGACCATTCTTAGCAACGTGCAAGTCGATTCTCTTGATCTAGTTATGAACAGCATGAGACAAAAAGGGTTCATCAACTATTATGGTATACTACACTGACGCGATGTTTCAATGTGAAAACCTGACCTCTTGCAGGCATGCAGCGGTTCGGCACAGCTGCAGTACCAACACACACGATTGGCTTGGCTTTTCTCCGGTCTGACTGGCACAAAGCTGTCTCCCTGATTCTTCAGCTGCGGCCTGGCGAACACCCGGACGTTGTCGCGGCTCGTGAGGCATGGCTGGTTGATCGCGATCTAGATCGTGCTATTGCCCTGATGCCCCGTCGCGTCGTTG